>NDXB01010447.1:13023-63792 GCA_002631895.1 Agapornis roseicollis
TTTTTTTTTTTTTTTTGAGGAATTTGATGGATTGACATGAGAATTGTCACTTCTATTTCCAAGCAGTTATGAATTCATAAGTATGCAAACACCTGGCTTCTGTTACTGTTCATTATTGTGGTCAGCTGTTCAAAGGATATTTTCAAAGACGAATGATTTTGTAACAGCCTTTGTCCACTGTCTCTTTTGGTCTTGGAAATCTTGCCATTAACTTCACCAGCATTTACGTTGTATAGCAAGTATCAACAGCAGTCATCTACAATAAAAAGTAGCAATGTGCAACACAAATTTCTTTCACTTCCAGGTGCCAGGAGGGGGTAAAAAGCTGTTCTCACACAATTCTACCTTACAAAATAATATTTACAACACTCAAGACATAGCCAAATTGAAACTAACACTGAATCTTTGTCATCAATGTCTGTTCTGTAGTCTTTTTTTCCCAGTATCCAAGATAACTAATAACTCCAGAAATATTTATAGTGTAGAAAATAATAATTTTCCAATGCCTTCTCTTGGAAGTAGCTGACTGTCTTAAAATTAAAGAAAAGAAATAATAACTTTAGGGGAAAAAGGTCTGGAAAGTGTTATCTAAAAATAATAGTTGTTTCAAACTGTGAGACTAACACAAGCACAGAACCCGACATATAGATAGCACTGGTGAATACTGTCACTAGAAGATTAATAAGATGTGTCTTTCGCCCTTCATAGCTCTTTGGACTGATTCCCACTAGATGACTTAGCTGAACTACCACACTTATTTTAGGAAAATAGCAAGTGTTGATTTTAAAATACTGGTTTAAAAGGTGTCTGTAGTGCACTTAGGGAACTGGTTCCAGTGACTAATTGTCCTAATTTTTAACTGTTGTGACTACAGATCTAATTTGATTTTACTTGGATTTAGCTTGCATGCACTAGACTGTACCATAACATTTTTTCTGAGATCACACAATATACAAGCAAATATAGGTCTGTGGAAGTGCCTAGTGAGAACTGAGTCATGATAGGCAAAGTTATGACCCACGAGGGATCTTGCTTCAGTAGTGACTGACAAAGAACAACTTCATATTACACGTACAGTTTTAAACCACCCCTTATACTCTATTCATCATCGAATCATAGACTGGTTTGGCTTGGAAGGGACCTTAAAGATCATCTAGTTTCAACCCTCTTGCCATCCAAAGGGACACCTTCCACTAGACCAGGTTGCTCAAAGACCTATCCAAACTGTTCCCATCCTTACCTTGTCATTCAAGCTTTTTGACTGAAATGTGATACTGTGTGATACCAAGTGATATATTACAGAAATCTAAATCAGTTTTGATCAGAATTATCATTTCATTAAAACAAGTGGATTATGGTTTTTTAATATGATTGTATTAAATGATCCTTCTGACATTCTTTTGATTGTTTACTGAGCATTATTCAGCACTATTATTTACCCTGTCAGATGTCTAGCTGCTCACTTAAGAATTAAGAAACATACCTAACCTAGAATAAAATAGGTCTTCCCTTTCTCATTTTAAAAACTATCATCAGAAGCACTAATTTTATTGCAATTTCTGAATGTCTATATAGTATGTATCTTCCAACTGCTTTCACTACTATATGTAACTAGATGAATAACCACTGACAGGAACTTTCAGACCTGTTTTGCATCCTAAGTTTAATAGATGAACGTAAGTATCAAGTTTTCTGGTTTTATGTTACAGAATTTAGAAATGCTAGAGATGAGATAGAACTGCTGGTTAGCTTCTAGCAGTAACTGAAGCTCGTAGAGAAAGGCAGCTCTCCATAGGGCTCACAGACTGTTGCCGTTTTCCTTCAGCAACTGGTATGGGGGTTGGGGAAAGCAAATTCAGAATTGAGCAAGGGAAAAAAAACCCTGCCCAACTATCAGTCTTGTTTGGAGATGTATGATTTCTTCTTTCTTCATGTTCAGACAAGCCCTTGCCAGCTTCAGATTTACTTTACATTCCTTGTAAGTTATGTAATAATGGGTTTAGTTCCCACACTTGCAGCACAGATTTAACTAGGCAATCAGCTCAACTGTTAAAATGATGGTATCAAATCTGTTGGATTTGCCCCTGAGTGACCTGGGCTTCACAGCTTTCTGTAGTTATTATCATCAGATAGTGACACGAAGTTCTCACAGTGATGAAAGCTAATAGGCTTATATGTGATCTTAAACAGTGTTTTAACAGTTTGGGGTTTTCTGAAGAAAGAATTGAAGTTGGCTAGGCTTCAGCCTTCCCTGTACCTCCATCTGATCAATAGAGAAGTGTGAAATGAGTTAAGATGCCTTATAAAAATTGCCATATAGGACACCAGTAAGTTAAGCTTGGAAGGTCTTCTCTAACTAGCATCATGGCAAAAATGGAAGAAATCATCTGAAGATGCTTGGTAGAACTGCCAGTCACTCATGCTTTGTGTACCTATGTATAGGTATATGTATGCATGGATACAAAAGTATCCTGGTGTACCAGCACACTCAAATTGATCATTTACCTGTTTGCTTTTTATGCTGCTGATTTTCTGTTGCTATCTTGTATGCATTATTTGTTATTTTGTTATTATTGTCATACCAGAAATACACAGTACTTTTTCAGAGAACCGTAGAGAATGAGGGTAAGCAACACTACGTCAAAGGAAGATACTAGATGTCAATAGCCTATTTTTCCTTTTTTAAGTAGAAGGACAAATGGTATTTCAGAAAAGAATGAGAATTTTATTTACTCTCTAATGACTGAGGAATAAACTGCTTGTAAAAAACAATCACAGTTTAGGCATTCTGGTCATTACAGACTCTTTAGGTCTTTGAGACCAAAAATGGAGTGACTCCATATGGTGTGACTAACTATTCCAGATGTTGGGCTCACTTGAGTGCCATGCTAGAATACAAAAAATGTACTATTTTCCACACTGTAAATGCTTTAAGTAGCAGTGGATTATGTTTCAGAGTTTAAGTGGCATCCCTGATCACATTTGAATCATCTCCTGTTAATAAAAAAAGTAATCACTGAAATAAACAGCCCTTCTTCCAGAGTAGCCTGGCTACAGTCTGTTCACTGCTCTAAAGCAGAGGAGCTTTGAATGCCAACACGATATTATGAACAACATATATAAAACAGCTAAGTTCTGCCAGCTTATTGCCAGCAGATATGCTATAGAAACAGATCAGGCCACACTTCCAGCTCCAGCCTGATCACAGGCTAGAAACAGAAGCTGCAGTCACTGCAGCATTTCACTGCAGTGACAGCCATTGAACTTTGCAGCACATGACTTTTGCTTTCTTCAAAATATTTTAATGGCAGGTTCTCTTTCTTCTGCCTCTGTCTGTCTCTTTTCAGCTGTTAAGAACAAATAAAATGCATCATGGAATCCTAGAATAGTCTGGGTTGGAAGGGACCTTAAAGATCATCTACTGCCATGGGCAGTACACTAGACCAGGATGCTCAAATATGCATGCATTCAGGCAAATTCTGGTAACAGTAAGGAGATTAGCACCTCACATGCAGTCAGGGTGGGTGGGTAGATGTGTTAAAAGAGAAAAAGGAAAGTAATGGCAGAGATTAATTAAAATAGCAGGTGAATTACAGATTCGTAACTAAAAAAATTGTGATACCCATGACTACAAGATGTCATATTCCACTACTGAAATAGTGTTCCACCACTGTATTTAAGTGAGTACTTAACATAAGCCTGTAAGCCATCTGAAACTTAGAATGAAATTAGTAAGAACAGCAAATTCTCTTATATCTTTTTATTCCCTTAACTGGTACATCTTTAATCAGAGGTTTGTTGTTTTTTTTCCAAAGGAATCCAATTAGTAGGAGGAACAGCCCACCTCTTTTTTCAAAGGAGAATTACATTTTCCTAAGTGGTTCAAGCTCAAGGGTCCCAAGTCATGTACACAACTAGTGAGCGCTGGGTTTATGTTCAAACAAAACAAAGATCTTCAGGGTTGCTTTTGGGGTCTCTTCAGTTTGGGTTTTTTGGTTTGGGCTTTTTTTTGGGGGGGGGAGGGGAGGGGGTGGTTTGTTTGTATTGGGGTAGGAGGTTGGTCATAGGTCTGATAATGTTACAGAAAACAGAACAAAACAAGATTAAACACTACCCTTCTGTTAAAACAATTATGCAAAATTCAAGGCTTCTTGCAGAAAAAAATGTATCTTCTGACAGCTGCACGCATTCGTCCGGGGGCAGAACATGTTCCTTTGAGAAGTTAAATGTTTTCAGTAAGACAAATTTCTTCAGAAGCGAGAAAAAAGAATAAAAGCAGCCCAACTCATAAGTGACAACTTACTAGTGGGGAAAATTTGGTTAGAGAATATTTGTAATTCAAGATCCCTGGCCTAGCTGCTGCTATGTTGGCGTGACCTGAAAAGGAATAAAACCTGTCTCTAAAGCGTTGCTTAAGTTCTTTGAAACAGAATTTGGGCAGAAGTACAAGCACACTGAAACATTCAGGACATGAAGTAAAGCAGACATACCATTACATGGAGGAAGGCATCATTAAAGTTGTAAAATGCTAGAAAAAGACACATCCTGTCCTACCTAGTTGTTTATATTTCTGTTTTTAAGAAATAAAACTCACAGTAATAGAAGATACCCAAAGACTATGACAGAAAAAAACCTGGAAAAACAGGAAGTGAACTCAGACCTAAGTTCCACTAATCCTCTCATGAGCTGTTCAACTTTGACCTTAGTTGCTAATGGGGAAAACTGGGAACTCTAAGACTTTGGTTTTTTTCCATGTTTAAAGATATAAAAGGGCAAATAAATACATAAAATATAGTCTGGAAATCAGACTATCAGTTCCTCATGGGGATTGCATTTTCTCGCTTTCAGTGGCATGACCTGGCTACTGGCTAGTCCAGTGTAAGAGCAATACTGATTATTAATAATCAGAATCAAAATACTGTGCCAGCTATTTACCCTCTTATCTCAAACATCAACAAAATTTTATTCCCTCATTTTAAGATTGTTTCATCTAATTGCCAGTGATGTTAATTAAAGCCAAGTGTGGTTATTTTCTCGGTTATTTTCTTGTTCTTGGAAGCCTCTGAAATAGTTCCAACTTCCTTAAATCTCATTCTTGGTTGTCTTAAAAGAAAAGCAGCACTTTTAGTCTCAGAATTTTCAGTTATAAAACCAGCAGCACTGGTAGAGTTAGACTTACATACAGATTTAGTAACTGAAAAGTGTGGGGTGAGTATACATAATCAGCTTGCTCCAGTAAGCAGATACTAGATGCATATAGGGACATTTTATAGCCAGTGGAAAGAGAGATTTCTGTGGTTTTGATAATACTTTGATAATACATTGGCCATATCATGATCTTGGCCACCTCACCCAAGCTTCTTAGGTTCCTACTTTTTAGAGAGGCCTGAACACATTTCAAGACCATCATCTGACAGACATATGCTGGGAAATCTGGGCTCAGAATAGTTCTGTAATCTCTTTTAATGGTTGTCAGAGTCTGGATGCCTGCATATTTCTCAGTGTTGTCATGCTTGTTTAAAAAGTTTATAAATGTATTTAGAAATGGACTACCTATAAATTAATTTGGAAATAATTTGATATTGGTTAACAGGTTTCCTTTTTTTCTTTTTTTTTTCCTTCAGATCTTTTGCCAGCAGACTTTTTTTACTGAAATATATAATAATGTGACTGTGTGGGTTCACAGCAAGCACTCCAAGGCACCTGCACCCTTGTACTCATTGACACTCCCACTGCTAACCATACTGGCATGTCCAGGTATCAAATCAGCTGATAGCTACTATATGTTCCAGCAGATTGTCAGGTGTGAGACACTCAATGAATTACTGACCTGGATGCTTTATCTTTCAATTCCAGCCTTTATTGTTCTCTTGATGAATTGCTCACTTAGTGTCTAGAAAAAATAAAGCCATCAATATCAATGATAGTGCCAATGAACTGTGGCAAACTAAAGGATACAGCAGATTAACAATGATTGCATGTCAGAGCCTTATGATGTGATAATGATTATTATTGGAATAAATATTTATCTCTACAAAAATAATATAATAAATAATTAGAAGAAGACAACTTTAAATAATGTACAGCCTTAGCAGAAAATTAACAATGAAGTTACAGAAGAAAAACCAAGCTATTTGAATTGCTTAGGTTACACAGACACAAGGGGAAACCTAACCTAAACCTCACTATGATACTCATAGGGAACATGTATTTTAAATTGAAATATATTTCATATATAATATTGCAAGACTTAGATTCAACACTGATTAAAAAAAGTTCATCCAACTGATGTTTAAAAAAGATCCAGTTAAAACAAATTCCATGGGTCTATTAGTAAGATTATGTCTTTAATTTGTGAATTAATCCTATCTGTACACTACCTTTAGAAAGCCTTTAGAGGTAGACACGCATTACAGTCTTCTTTAAATCTAAAGAAGTTAGGCCCATTGATATGATAAATACATTTTTATTTCAGCTGCTGATATGAAGAGGGAAGTTGTCTTTTTGGCAGCTTCCAGTTATTCGGTATACAAAAGATATTAAATCATTTAAAACTCTGTTCATATAGTTGTATAGTCACTTTCCAGGCAAATGAAACTGAACTCTAAAGCATGCATTAGCTCTCTCTTCTGCCACACAATAATTTGTCTAACCTCCCAAATGAAATTAAATTTAACTTTCTTTTGATGACTCAAATCTGAAAGGAAATAGGCATACCCATATTTAAAGCTCCCATTTACCTTTCCCTTTGTCTTCTTAACAGAGATAATCTGGATCTTTGTCCTAGCAATATAGATGCTAATTTTACCATCTGGGAAATTCACAGCCTGTGACTCTATCAGACCACATAGAAAACTCCAATCCTGCTTTCCCACTGCTGGCACCTGCAGTAAAGTTTTGTGAACAATTTTCTTTTTTTCTCTCTTTCTCTCTGACTTCTGTATAATACCTATTACTAATGTCTTTCCTTCTTAGCAAAGAGTACAGAAAAATAGATGAAGGCTGAAATGACACTAGGCCTCCCGAAAAGCTTCTTTATCTCTACAAAATTATAGATCACATAACCCCTAATAAATATGATAGAAGTTTTTACCAAGAAATCTGTAACCTGAACATTACAAACCCAAAAATACACTCTGAGAATTTACTCCAGGATTGTACCTTCTTCAGAAAATGCTTAATATTAGTGGCATGTAGTCTCATGTCAGCAGTGACCTTGCTGGCACACAGAACTGATGTTGCACTTTCCCTTCTGGCAAAAGTTAAGCCTGGTCATAATTTACAGACACCTATTGCTCATTTTACCACAAGCTCCACCTACTCTTTTTTAATTAGTTTTTTTTTTACACCCTTCAGATCCAGCAGGATAAAGTCCTACTGTAAGACATTTCTAACCCAGTTTGATCAAAACAGTCCAAGTTATGTGACATTTAATCTGTTGAAATTGATGTCTGTCTGACTGAACTGGGTTAAGGAGCAATTACACAAGCAGTTGTGGCAATGGATCTGGGCTGCAGTTCTTTAACTGACTGCTGTCTGTTGAACTCCTGGTACATCCCAACCCATCACTGTTCCTCCAATATCCCTTCCCCAGACTCCTGTGGCCCTGGCAGGATTTGCTGAAACTCTAAAATCTGTAGGTAACAGCCCAGTGCAGGATCAGCCAAAGACCAGAGGTGATAAAAGGAAGGTGACAAGAAAAAGTAACCAAGAAGGAACATGGGGGAGAGGAGATGAAGTTTAAGGAGGAAGCCTGGTTTTAAGAGCAGCAGAGGTTGCTGGGCACAGGGACCTCCTCAATCCACCTAGAGGCACCCAGAACAGTGGATAGGATTGGCTGCAGAGCACCCATCCTTTGCATTCCCCAGCCTTATTCCTGCCACATTAAGGAGTATCTTGGCAGTAGCTTGCAGGAGGCCAGATCAGGAGTCCAAGTGAGCAAAAAAACAGGGCATACTTGGAGAAAGACATGACCAGGTAGTGGACTGTGTCAAATAGGGATTTAGGTGCATTTAGAGCTTTTAAACCCATTTTGCCAGAGATTTCAGCATGGAATTCTGGAATAAAAACAAAAGCCTTCCACCTGAGGTATTTTTAGCTTTGAACTCCCTCTTAAATTTAGGGCAGGAGCAGATGTTTTCTCTTTTCTCCAGCTGGAGATTCCTGCCCCAGCCCACCTGTGATTGACTCAGTCTGTGGGGCAACTCCCTACCTCACCCAAGGAAATACAGCCAAGTTCATGACAACAATCTGGACTATTTGAACTGATCTCCTTTGTTGTGCCTGAGAAGAATTAGTGTGTGCATGTGTTAACAGCCCAGAGAGAGGTAAGGATGAGCAGCTGCTGTGAACCAGAACTGGCACCCCTGGACCCAGCAGAAAGCATCTTTCCTTGATCACAGGCCCCTAAAACAACCCCCTTCTCACAAAACACAGTAGAAGGAACGTATTACCTCTCTCCTATTCTACAGACTAATGATAAAATCCCTTATCTCAGGATGGGGAGTCAGAGTTTTAATACGCTTCCTGCGTAGGGGAACGTGTGTTCACATGTTTTGGATGTTATTTTTTCAGATTACTGGTCATTTCAGAGCAGGATACTTTGTCCTTCCTTCTGCAATGAAATCTAAAGCAGGATATGGAAACCTTTACCAACTGGTGAAATTCTTATCATGTAGAGCTTGACATATTCACCCAGGATGGGAAAGATCAAGAGCGAAGGCCTTCTCCACCTCTCCAAGGAGCACTCACTCTTTAACTGAAAATCTTGTCTCTTCCTGCTGACTATCTCAAAATATGCCCCCAGACAGTGGCTGTTTGACACAGCTCTTTGTCAGAATGAGCACCCCATCATCCGCTTGCTGAGATAAGCACTCAGGCAGAGAAGGAAACTAACCGCAGGATAATGCTGTAACCACAAAAGCAAAAGGGGTATTATACTCTCTGGTCTCACTTTAAATGAAGGGCAGAAATTAAGATTTGATCTGAGTCTGCTAACTGGATTAGGCCAGCCAGCCAGAAAGATGTTTAATTTATATACCTCAAATATGTTGAAACCTAAGCTAAAGATGTTTACGTGATGATATTTTGGCAACTCCAGGGTATGAACAGTTGCAAACACTTAGACGTGGAAGAAATTTAAATGATAGAATCTTCGGTATTTATAATGATCAACCTCTGCAGAGTTAAGTGACAGCCAAGCAGGCACTTAAAGGTTATTTATTTTTGACACAGCAAACTCAAAAGGCACCCAGATACATGAATCTATTTTGCATATCAAGCATAAAATCCAAAGCCTAAAGCATGGTTTCACCACCTCAGGAGACAGTGGCTGTATGACAGCTACCTTCTAGTGTGCGGTTTCAGGAAGGTCAGGAGTAAGGAGAGATCTGGGAGACCTCACTGATGCAGTCTATCCCACAGGAACACTGATGGCACAGCTTCCGTCTGCCTTGGTCCTTTCCCTTTTCACAGCCATCACTTAAAGTTGCAGTGACCAATGCTAATCCCACCCTTCAGAACGGGGGTTGTGTGTGAGCAGCTTGTTTACTAAACCTCCAGTCCCAGCTTACTTTCTGTTGCCAAGAGTTTGGGGCCTGTTTTCCACCAGCATTCATTAAGTTATCATGCAGTGTGCCAAGTTTCCATCAGCACAGCAAAAACTTTCTCAATTCCAAGCCCTGTTTTCCCGATGGCAGTGCTCTATGCTGTAGTCTTTCTGTGCTGTCTTGGCCAGAGAAATTTGTTTATGCAGTTAAATTTTCCTAAGAAGCTGAAGGAAGCATACAGACTTTAATAAGGCAGAAGATTATAGTAGCCAGTGGGGCTGGTGCTTTCTAAAATCAAAACAGTGGGGGGAGGGAGGCAGAGGGGGAACTCCCAAATGTAAAAACACAGCCACATTAAGAAAAAAACAAAACAAACCTGTGAACATATATATAATTTTGTTCAGAGATGCCCAAAGCTTCCAGTCCTATAAATCCAAATCCTAATCCTAACACTGTGACCCTGAAATTAGTTTGTTTTTCATGAGGATCAGTGAACCAAACCTCTTCAGGTCTTACTAGAGATGAAAAAGGATTGAGTGGCAATAAATATAGTAAATACAAATCTTGCCCGGCTGAAGACCTGAGATTTATTTTGGAACACTTCAATCCTTCTCACCATATTGTGTGAGCAGGCAGGTATCCAACTCTCAGTACAATTAAGTGAGTCCTTAATTTCTGTCCACTGAAGTAAACAGAGGTAAAGACATTGATTCAGCTGGATTCTTAGCTTGTGTCGGTCTACAGATTGCAATGATGTGACTGTAATGACTAACTGCTTTACTAATACTTGGTTGTTTAATTCATGAAAGAAAAACTGCTCTTTGGCTGTTCAGTGAGACAAGCTAACTGTTATAAACAAAGCAGAATTTCACGGTTGTTTTTACTACACAAAGGAGATCTAGAAATCTGCATCCTGCTTTGAATTATACAGCACACTTAAAGACATATCTGTGTTACTGCAAAGAGAGCTGGAATCCCCTTATCAAATAGGCAGAGCAAACATTTGAGATGGTCTCAACAAGAGAGTCATGAGAAATGGTCAGTGTGACATGGAGTTTGAAAAACCTTGCAAAAGGGATGTGAGGAACCGCAGAATAGGAAATCTCACGTTCATATTAGGAAAACTAGCAGAAAAAGAATATCCCATCATCAATCAAAAAAGAAACATTTTACAACTGGGTAGAGCGGACATTACTTTTGCACAAGGATTTTATACCACACAAATTTATCAGACTTTCTGTAAGGTGCTCAAGAGCAGCCAGATTTGGGAAATCCAGGTTATATAGAGAGTGTAGATTTTCAAACAGTTTTACAGCATTTGTCTCCAAGAACTAAGTTGGCATCATAGCATGCAATATGCCTTTAAGACTTGAGATCTGATCACAAACAGCAGCAAAGAGTAGAAATAACCAGCTGATCTTACAGGAAAAGTAGATCACCAGGACCTGTGCAGAGGCTTGTGTTGTTTGATATAATAATTATTGATATAAAAAAATGAGAAGATTGTAAGGCAATGACATTTGTTGGCAATTCAGGGTTTTAAAAATGAATATTCATGTTACTAGCTGGGTAATGAACTGTCAGGGGAAATGTAATATAAATAAATGCAGGACCATAACCAGAACTATTCCTAACTGACTAGCTCTAATTAATCTATACAGTGGTGGGCTGTAAACTAAATATTACAACTACAGAAAAAAATCTTGGAGTTAGTGAGTAAGTCTGTAAAAATCTCAATGTCCAGTGCTGGTTACAAAGATAAATAGAAAGCGTCTTAGAACAGAGAATAAAAGTGAAATCATCATAATAATATTACTCTAAATGTGTGATAGGCCATAAATTTGATTATGATTTGCTCTTCTGATGACAAAAGAATACAGTGGCATAAGAACAGGCACAGAGGCAACAGTTATAATCAAAGGTGCAAATTTCCTTACTTAGCAGCAGAGGTTAAGTAGACTAGAACTTTGGAAGAGTTTGGATGAGAAAAGACTCAAAGGATTATACTAGAAGTCACTAGTGATAATCATAAATGGGAGAAGATGAACAGTATGTAATTATTCAGAATTTTATAGACAAAACTAAAGGGCAACAAATGAAGTTATCAGACACTAGTTTGGAAGCAAAAAGGAAGAGGTGTGTATTTCCTGTGTGTAACTATTCAAGTCATAGGATTCACTATGAAGACTGGTATAGAAGCCAAAATCTGAAACAGTAAAAAGCAATAGAAAAAAATATAGGGAAACAATCCATGGACTTCAATTACAAAGGTGTCACTGGTAGTTCTGGACATCTATGGACTGCAGAAAGCTAGAAGAAAAAAGTCAGAAAATATCACAGCATGATGCCTTTTCCTGAGGCATCCCCTACTCTTCCTGAGGAGCTTCACTCTTCCTGCTTCACTCTGGCCTGCTACTGGTTGTTCTAACATTATGTGCTTAATTGTATGATGCCAAATATCTGAGCTTCTGTTGGAATCCTATACAAAATTATTTCCAGATGCCAATAAATCCAAAATTTGACATCACAAGAAATGCTTCAAACTGAACATTTTTTCTTTAACTTCTAATTCTGGCCACATTCAGATAAATTTATTTCAACTGAAGGCAGCTGGAATATTTCTAGTGATTCCAATGCAAATGTTGTAATTCTCCTAGTATTTCTATCCCACATATGTCCACAATGCTTTAATCATACTGAACATTTTGAAGATGTGAAGCATCATAAAACTGTTTGAAGACAGCATGACAATAATGAAAAATGTAGCTATGTCACACCAAAAAGAAGATGGGAATTGCTTTTCATTGCGTACAAATACTGAAATAGTTTTTTTTACAAGAGACTGAGCTTTGAACTTCATGGTCAAATATGCGTGGTCATCAATAACAGTGTAAGAGAAAAAGGAAATACTAGGTGTAATAAGGTCTCTTAAACCTTTTAAACACTCTCCTCAGAATCTTTTGATGTTCATCAGATTTCTGGGGATAGAGAAGCACTGCTGAAAGGCTGGACATGCCTGGGAAGGCTCTCTGGAGCCCTTTACAAGTCAGAGATAAAATTTTCAGCAATTTTGCTTTAGGACCAAGCATTGTTTATGCATTAGGAAAAGATGTGCTTTTTGTCCATTTATTTAAAGACAGGGAACTGGAATATGCAGGTGTTTAGACCTCATTTCTAGATCTGAACAACTATTACCATGACATTTTACTACATTGCTTTTTTATAACTAAGTGTGGGCAGAACTACAGTGTGCCTCAAACAGTGCAATGCTTTCCCACAAAAAATTAGCATCACTCTTTTTTCTTATCTGGGAGCTTTGCCACTGGTTACTGAGCTGATGACTCCACTGAGCATATTCTGTATGCTGCTCTTTTTAACCAAGGAGTAACATTTAAGATAGGCAGGTTACTAGAGTTATTGCTTCAGCCATACCACCAGATTTATCAGATCTGTGAAGAGGCCGCCCCATATGGATGCATTCTCATCAATTCTGTATAGGTGAGAAGACTACAGTATTTCAGTGCTACCTGTTACAAGAATCAGGCTTGAAAAGATTATACTAAATAACCTGTATTCTACTGCCTACCTAACCAAGACTTAATAGCAAAGAATAATCACACTAAATGAAACCTCCTTTGCTATCATTTGAACAACAGCTACTTATTTTCTGGGGCAGGCTAATACCTTTATTGCTGACAGCTGTAGAGAGAAACCTCAACCCCATCTTGAATGCAAGCCCTAAGACTTAGTGCTCATTTCATTCTGAACATTTCCTAACTTCTTCACACGCCCACCACCACAACATAAGACTTCTTCATGAGCAATGGAATCTCGTGCTGAGCTGGTAAATCCCTGCACATAGCAACATGTGAATATGCTGAAATCAGTTGTTAGTTGGTGTCTGTTCACCAAAGTATTGCTGTAAGGACTTGATGGGTGTTGTTGAAGGAGCTGATACTTTGAGTTCACAGAAGAACCTTTGCAAGGGTGGTGGAAAATATTTGTTGTCTTGTAAATTCATCTATGTCCCATTAAAAAAAGGATGACTGGCTGAAAATAATACTCCCCTTGACTTCATTTATATTCTCACGATAAAGAAGATTTAGTAACAGTACTAAACTTATCAGTAGTTTTAGATTCAATAGACTATGCAGGCTTTTCACATAAGAGAGAGAATTATCCTATGCAAAATTGTAAAGGACATGTGAATTGGATGTGAGCCGCTACTATTACTGTATAGTGAATGTAGCCAATACCGTATACAACCTCACAATATTTCTTAGAGAAAATGCATCATAACTTCAACTGAATGCATCATAAGGAACAAAATACATTTAAACAAGGTAGGAAAAAACTTTATGACTCCAGGAAAGACATCTAATTCATCAGAAACCCTCCTTTGTAGAATCTTATTAAACATAAAGCTATTTACAAAGTACTCAATCATACATATTATACAAAGGCATGGTGATTTAGAAGACACTGAGGAATGTTCAGCTAAGACAATTCTCATTTGGCAAAAGTAATGAGGAATTCAGATTAGGATTTATCAAATATTGTTCCTGCAGACAGGCTAGACTGTGAGTACTGTATAATATATAAACTAGCAGATATCCAAAAGCCATACGAATTGCAGAAGGGCAAACACAGAGAAGGTGGGCTTGTATTAGGGGGTTGATCAACAGCTTCTAGCAGTTCTTACTGCAGCTGGTTAAACTGTGGTTCCTGGCAGTCTTTACTCCTTTGCTGCATGTTGAAATGGCTGTTTCTGTCCAGGCCAGGTTCTCACTCCTTGTGTTCTGACCAAGTTGAGAAGAATTACTCCTGCTCTCTCCTGTGGACTTTGACATAGCGAACTGGCCATCATGCAGCCTTAGTGCTGGTTTATTTTAGGATGACAAGATACAAAGAAAACAAGCAGTAAAACAGTCTTCAGTCTGCACGTATCTTCAGCCTGCATGCATCTTCAGCTTAGTGTTAGGTGTCTCAGTAGCTATAAACACAAAGTCATTAAACTGTTCTGGTCTGTCTCTTTGCCTGTCCTCTTCATAGCTCTCGAGGCTGGGGTCTTGTTTATCTGGCTTTGTGAACAGGGCAACTTTCCCAGAGGGTGGTGCTTTCCCACACTTGTTTACCTGTCTGGGGAATTTGCATTAAACTCTCCCTCCAATGAACTGGGAATATAATGCATAGTACAGCTTTGGAAACATAACTTACCCCTCATTCCTCCCTCCCCCCCTTTTTGTTTTTAGCATTTGCTGTTGTTCTCTAAGATGTTATATCTAAGATATCTCAGTATAATTGTTTTTGAAGTTTCCAGCCTTCCAAGGCCTCCCATCTGACACAAGTTACACTACTATTTAATGTAGATAGTATAGAAACACTTAAAGGCTCAGGAGAATTGGATGAGAGTTCCTCTCTCACTACTTATTAGTATCTGCTCTTCGGTGAGGAAACAAGTGGTGCGGCAAGTAGACTAAAGCCAGACACATATGAAGACCTAAAGCATAGCAGAAATCTGAAGAAGGAACATTAAAAGAGATCATATTATTACAGCTAACATACATTTGTAAATCTTTGGGGGAAAATATAATATTGCTAATTTTCACACTGATTCTCTTAGTCAGACTCAAACTGAGCAAGCTCTGTCCAAAATGCGAAATGGTTTTCCAAATTTCATCCCAGCCTGAGAGAAATACAGTCTGTCCTAGTTTCCAGGATTGTCTCATGTACAGCTACATAAATTCATTAGGTGCCTCCTTTCTTAGCTTGAAAACTTCCGAGTTATTTGCCTTTAGTCTCCCACATATACTCAGAAGTGCAAAAACGGATGCTTATCTCCTACCTACACCTCTCATTTAATGGGTTAGTTGGATTGGTACTTGAACTCAGTTAAAAGTCTCTGGGGAAGACTGAAATGTTAATTGTGGCCAGGACTACAGCTAACCACATCTGATGTTAGGGTAGCTCTGGGTGCATAATTGTTTAGTTGCCAGAATATTCACCCAGGAAGAGAAATGTAGTTCTTAATTAGCCCAAGGGAGTAAACATGCGTCTCCAGCACACCAGTGGCTAGATACCTAGCAAAGGATATCTTGGAAAAGATTCATCCCCTGCAGAAGTTAAAGTCACTGGGCTAGAGTAAGTGTAGATCAGAGGTGCTCCTGCTGGAGCCTGTGTTCACGCTCTCACTTTAGAGGGGCAGGGATGGGCTTCTAGCCCCAGCTTCCAGCACTGTTTCTGTTCACTAGGCAGTGACAATTCAACATAAAACACCTACACATTTCAAGACACAGCTGCATAATACCAGTTCTGCCCCGACCACTGTTTTAGCATCCAGCAAATATTTTTTTCATTTGTTCCCGTAATATAGAAGCGAGGAGACAAAGTGGCCTATGCTATCCCCATAGAATTTAGTGGAAGAGCTCAAATTTCAGTGAGATCAGCAATTAAACTTAAATGATGAACTCAGACCCCCAACTAAGTTCATGGCAAAAGTGAGATTAGAAACGAGGAGCTGGTGGCAGAATTTACACGCGGACAAACCAATCATGCTTCTAGGACATAATTCTGCTTACTTAAAACTTTGATCAATTAAAATGACACAGGACAACTGGGACCATTACAGCCATTTCTAAAATTTCCAATAGAAATATGCCTGAATTCTGTAGGGACAACAGCTTGAAATGTGGGCAGGATGTTTTGCAAAATTCCAAAGGTTCAATTAATCCTTAAATTCCAATGGCATCAGAATCCCATTTCTTTTTGTTTTGCCTATCATGTCTGACTGCAGCTATCTCCTCCTACTAATGTAAGGGCTGTATGACACTGAGCACTTTAGATTTCTCCTCAGACAAGGAGCATCATAAACTTGATTTTTTTTACTGCATCACAGGCACATTCTATGCTATGTAAATGACAAAAAAAAAAGTAGATGGAATCTTCATATCTGCTTTTATGTTTAAATTTTATATTTACTATAAATATGGACAATCCTATACTCCTTATTACAACTGCATTTCCCAGAGGGTGTTTTTCAGACCTAGATCTAAGCACATAAAGAACTTATGCACCTAAAACTGTATCAGGGAAGAAGAGGGCTTGTAAATCCAAAGCTCTGGATCACAGAAGCTGCTGCAGCAGCATCTGCTACAGAAGTCAGGCAACTGATGTACCTGAGGGAGGAACACTCCCAAGAGTGCAGCCAAGCACCTTTGAGGGTCCATGAAGGTCCAGAAATGCACAAGTTTAGCTGCAAAGTCATGGCTCCTGTATGGATGCAGGACTCCATACAGCAAGCACATACCTGCAGTGGAAATGAAGCCGCAACATTGGTGCTGGCACTGACCTGTGAACATATCAGCCACCAGCACTGTGGCAGGCAAGTAGAGAGGCAGGGATGGATGCACAAATCCTCATAGAGACAGTCTAAATCTTGATATTTTGTGTAAAATAGAGGAGACAAATCCTAGGATGCCTCTTTTCCATATGAGTGACTAACCACTGGACCATAAAGCCAGGTTTCTGTGGCTCACTGATTTGTGAAATTGTATGGTCCAGCTCCAACAGAAGGGCTGGTGAATACTTTGTGTTCTTGCTGCTCCCCATCATCCTCTGCCAGTGTTTGTCTGGGGGGGTGTTGTGGTTTAATCCCAGTCAGCAACCACACATCCACTCACTCTCTCCCAGTGGGATGTGGGACAAAATTATTTCAACTCATGGGTTGAGATACAGACACTTAAATAGGTAAAGCAAAATTCATGCACACAAGCTCAGCAAAACAAGGATTCCTTGTTTTCATCACGTTCCCTGCTTCTCACCAGCAGGCAGGTGTTCATCCATCTCAAGGACAGCTGGGCTCCATCACATGAAGAGGTTACTCGGAAGACAAATGTCATTACTCCAAACATCCCACCCTTTCTTTTTCCAGCTTTGTATGCCCAGTGTGACACCACACAGTATGGAATGTCCCTTTGGTGAGTTGGGGTCAGCTGTCCTGGCTGCATCCCCTCCCAGCTTCTCATGTACCCGCAGCCTGCTTGCTGGTGGGGTAGGGTGAGAAGCAGAAAAGGCCTTTGCTCTGTGTAAGCACTGTTCAGAAATAATGAAAACATATCTGTGTTTTCAGCACAAATCCGAAACATAGCCCCATGTGAACAAAATTAACTCTATCCCAGTCAAAACCAGCACAGAGATGCTCACATTTCCCTGGGAGGTGGCAGATAGGCATGTGAACTCTTTCAGGCTGAGAAGAAAATTAATTGTTTCCTTTGCAACTCTTATAATCCCTAGGCTCTTATGTAAAAAGGTCCTTGTCCAGTCAACAACCTTCAGAAGAAAAGGTGAACCCACTCTATTACTTAAGGTAATGGTTTCAA
Source organism: Agapornis roseicollis (assembly GCA_002631895.1). Lineage (NCBI taxonomy): Eukaryota > Metazoa > Chordata > Aves > Psittaciformes > Psittacidae > Agapornis > Agapornis roseicollis. The sequence continues at coordinate 30,950 of NDXB01010447.1, forward strand.
TTTTCCGCTGTAAAGGGAAGGGGAGCAAGCAGTGGATCTCACTCAGACAAAAGCACATTTTGGCAGACATGTATCAAGCACCTCAAAGTAAGTCAGCTTAATATATATATACTTCACTTCTCTAATGACACTGAACAGGCCTCTGTACAACCTAAAGGATTTGGGATTCTATGTGAATTATTGGTTTCCCCAGGGCTGTACAGGAAGAACAAGAAGTGAACTGAGATGTTTGGATTTCACTCTAAGCTTTGGACTCATAACAGTTAAGTGCTGTGGTGCCTCATTCATAACTAACTACCCAGTTTCTTCAACTGTCATCTTGTAGTGGATATCAAACTCAGTGTTTGAAACACTGGTATTTTAGAGAATCAGAATAAGAATATAATCCATGGCAATTAACGGGATGAAGTTTACCACATTTTCACTTTGTGAAAGATAGGGAGGGGGAAGATAAAGCTGGATGACAGAAACTGGCAGTGCCATTTTCCATTTAATGGCTTCCAATACAGAGGCCAGCTCAAGGAAGCAGGATGTGTTGCAGTGGATTTGTAAGTATAAAGTCATGCTTGGACACTGTTTGTGAACAGCATATTTTAAAAGCAGGTAGCCTTAAATAACACTGAATAAATAGTGAGCTGCTTTTTGAATCAGGAAGCCACAAGTGATGATTTCCTACTCTTCCAGCTGACTCTGAGAGCCACTAATCACAACAAAAATAACCTGATAAGAGAATCATGTTTTACAAATGACTTTGCACTATTGACTTGGAATGCATTGTATCAACAACCTTTTTTCCCATTAAATTCAGGCTGTGGTTTGATGATACAGATTAGGGATTTGTGTGCCTTGTGCTAAAAATATCTTGGCCACAGGATAAAAAAAAAAAACCACCCCTCTAATATAGCCCTAACTTGATCCACTGCAAATTAAAAAAAAAAGTAAAATAAAATAAAATAAAATCCCAGTGTTTTTTTATGCAGAATCAGGTATTTGTCACCCCCTCTACCTTTGCGCCAGATCAGGTAGGATCTTGCAGCACCTGCTGTTGCCAGAAAGCCAGCACAGAAGCAGAAAGTCAACATCGTTTGTTTTTTTGTGTGCTCTGGGTAATTCAGCATAGATGTGATCATTTGCCCATACCTAACCTGTATCCTATTTGCACTGCTGGGTCACATGGTAAATACTCTATAAGAGCTATCATGAAAGTAAAATTCTATTTGCCTAGCAAAGGAATGGAAAGGAACTACAACAGAGTGCAAACAAAACAAATTAATTTAAATACCAACAGGAGCCTAGGGATGCTGAGACACCTTCATGAATATGTGCACTCAATGAGATTGCACTTAATATACATTTATATACACACTCATAGACACTACCTACAGGCAGAGTAGGTCCAAAAAGTCAGTCTTGCCATGCGTGGATGCCATAACTTCCTGACATAAAATGTCTGGCACGGGACTGACCACATGCTGAATCTAAAGATCTTCTCAGGATAGAAACCCAGGCCTTTTCCACCAAGAGTAATTACTTGGAGAACACCATGTTAAATACCTGCATGATTTGGCCTTCGCATGTATGTGTATGTGGGGAAAGATGTGCTATTTCACTAATTCTAGCTTGGAAGAACGGTACCTTCTTCCTTCCTTAAAAAAAGGATAAATTGAGTGGGGAAAAAAACCCACCAAAAACCAAAACCCAACCCATTTTCATGGTTAAAAAACTTTTAATATGCACTCTGCACTGGTAAAATGAACATGTTTTTCCTGTTTATACATAGCTGGCTTTTTAAAAATGCTTTGGAGTTTTGGTCCATTCGTTCAGCAAATCTCTTTATTTTCTCATCTGGTTTCTCACAGTGGTAGGATAGTATCTCATTTCCTTCATCTTCTTCTTCGTATCTCTACACAAACACATCTTAGGACCTTCCTTATGATTAGGGAAGCCAATGAATTACTCCAGAGCTCTGGTGCAGTTTCTAATGTGCACAACTTGGGAAGTACCTTAGGCTGGCACACTACTGGATCTGTTCCTTTTTAGATGAAGCAAATCGAAGTGAGGCAAACTTCAGTGCTCTACTGCTGTGGCTTCTGATCACTCCTGTATTCACAGAGAAGAAATTAAACTGCCAGAGGTTGCTTGTGGGTAACTGAGCAAAGAATATACATTGAAGTGTATTAGCGAAGCCAGTAAAAGTAACCCGCTCAAAGAAAATAGGTTTTTTTCCAGTGTGCTGTATTCATTTGAGGTTAGTGGTTAAATACAGATTTATATAAGAGTTTCCACTTAATGAAAGAATTTGTGTGGATGATCTCTGTTTAGTTACTGTTAGTAGGGATTTTGCAAACTGTAATTTTCAATAAAGCAGCAGGCTATCTTATTAAGACTATTATGTTCAAGTTCATGAAATCAGGGGGTGTTGATTGTGATACAATATAAATAACATTCTTGATTTCTTGTGTTTTTCTGTGGTAGAAGAGGAATGCATTACTGGAGAAACTGATACATCTGCTATTCCAAGTGCACAAATTGAATTTATGACCTGAATATGCTGTACATGTAGAAAATAAGCAAATATACAATTCCATTGCATGGTAGATGTGATAACTTACAGGAAATATGAAATTGGAGAAATCTTATGGTTCTGCTGTAATACATTTATTATAGAGTCAGCAGGGGAGGCCAGACTGAACACAGGAGAGAATGGTGAGGACCCATGCAGACATATCTTTCAGATTCATAAGAATTACTGGCAGATACTGATGTCTGACGTGTTCATCATCCCTGCCTGTTAGGTGGAGTTGCTGCCTCCATACTCCTACCAGCACCATAGTGTTTCCTCTCTTGTGCTTCCTCTCTTGTGCTTCCCAAAGGGCCATGCTGTTAACTTGGGCCCCTGTTTAAAGTGTTCCTGTTAAAGCCTTTCATTGCCCATACTGCTCTCAGTGAGATCCTTTCCTTTGTTTCCTTCCCGGGTTCTTGCCTTGTCACAGTTCCCAGCTGTCACCTCTGTTTTCCCTCCTCCCTACAGAAAAAATGCCCAGAGGCAATTTGTCTGCAACAGCAATTAATTATTTAATAGCAAGTGAAATGATGGATTAGATAAAGGTAACGATGTAAGTAAATCAAATATCTTTTGGCAGGACACCACACAATATTACGAACAATAAACTACAATGCTGTAAAGTCAACAGGGCACACAATAAGTAGATTAGAAATCAGCAGGTCTTGAAATGCAACTATAAACATGGAGTAAAATCCCACAGGGACAATCTTTGACCCTAATTTTAATTTATATTTCAATTAATGAATTAAAGGAGAAAACGAATAAAACCGAAACCACCACAGCTTGCTGTTGGCACAAATGCGAAAGAAGTGGTGGAAAAAAAACCCCACAATGGCAGTTTTCCTGACATTGTTTTATTTTACTTACTTAGGTAATGATATGACTTTCATCATGATCAAAAGTAAAGTCATGTACTTAATCAAAAAGACTAACGACTGCTCTCCCAGGACTGGGGGAGAGGAACCAAGAGGAGGGAACATTGGCTGGACCTCAGAGTTCCTGGTGGATTAGACTTCCCAAAGCAGTGGTGGTTCCAAAAAGGGTGATGGAGGTCACTGACATAAATAAGGGGATAACGGTTTGAAAGGCAGAAGACTTCTCTGTGGAATGCAGCAGTTGAATCAGAGCTATTGGACTTGAAGCAGGAATTAATATACAGCAAATCAGTTGCCCTTGTTATGTATGAGGTCAGATGAACAATCCCTTCTGGTCTTAAAATATATTAATTTATGTATGGGGGAAAAAATTACCCTTACTTGAAGCTTTATGCATCCCAAGATGATCAGTGGTGCATACAAGGAAGAGTAGTTAAGTTTCTAGTTATAATTTTAACAAGGAAATTGCAAAAAATTCTCAACAATTTTTCAGATAATTCAAGGTTTTCCAAACCAAAAATTTCAAAATGTAAACTGTTTAAATTTTTTAATTCCCCTGTTTTCCCTTTTCCCCTCTCCTTCACTAATGAATGAATGATGCTCAAGGGTTTCACTCTTTGAAGTTGTTGCCCCCTCACCTTTCTCTTTGTTACTCTCTGAAATCCCTCAGTTTTGAAAGCCTTACCGAGTAATTCAAGGAAAACTGAAAGTCTCCCCTCTGGCAGGCCTTGGCTGTTTTCCCCAAGCACTGCTCTGAGCAGCTCCATTTCTCACCAGCTGCCAAGACCCACAGAGGGTAATGGCAGGCAGGCAGCAGCCTGACATCCACAGCCCCAGCAACACCTTCTCCCTCCCCTCTACACCCTCTCTGCTGGTGGCCAGCAGGAGCTTAGCTTAGGAGTAACTCCTGCAACCCACCCCCACCTGCACTTCTCCCCAAGGAAGAGGGATCTGGAAGTTTTATGGGGTGATTAGAAGTGGCCAGAGCAGTTTGGAAAATCTGGTCATTTGCACTGTTCTCCTTTTCCCTGTCTTCAATGAAGTGTTACATGGCAAATGTAAATTGTCTCGAACAGGGGAAAAAAAAATATAGGAACTCTGCACACATCTGTAGAGTGAAATCCAGACTGCTTGGTGAAAGGACCAACAATTAATTAAATGATTGTTACAAACCAGGTCTTAATCATGTTCTCAGTGGTTACAAAAACATCACAGTGTTGTCTTTAGACAGCTTGCTGATATTTAGTATGAAAAGTTTTCTTCAGAGTTATTCCTGGGAAGAGGGCAGGGGGGATGCAGAGCCTACCATTAGAGACATTTGGGAGTAGTGTTATCAACTAAATTATGAATCTCTGGCAGAAAAATCACTCCAATCCTTTAAAATTGCTATGTATTTAATAAAAGGCCAAGCATTTAAATGGAGAGAAGGTATCACAGAAAGTTTTCTTAAACTAGTACAATCTGGCATTGAGGAATTTGGAAGGTGTTTTATATGGATTTTTGTGGTTTTTAGCTGGGTGGCCAAAGTACACTATATTAATTTTAAGTCTGCACTTACAGACTGCAGCTGAGTGGAGAGTAAACAATTAGGTTTGTTTGCTCTCTGAATTGTCATACTCTGGGTCTTTCATTGATTTAAAGGTATGTTGATCATATTTTATGCTTTGACAGCATCTGCCCATCCAAGATTTCAAATGCTTCACAATAACCAGTGAAATCCACACACCTTTCTCCCTCTTTATGCCAGATATAACAATGCTGAAAATGCAAATACTTGATAATACTAATGACAAAAATACATACTAATGAAAACATCTTGCAAGATAAAAAACTTTTGCTGTGATAGGCAAGTGTTAGGAATTCTATTTTGTATACAGAGGAATAAAACAGCAGAGAAGTTGATAGTCATTGCCAGCAAGCAGCAATGCAACACACATTGTAACCACAATTGGGACATGCATTTTGAGAGGCACTCAGTACCTAGGAACTCCTGTTCTCCTTCAATTAAATACCCAAGCAAAAACAACTGGAGTTGTAGTTCATATAAAAAGCTGTCAGCCAGTTCCCTTTTTTAGCTTCCAAACAAGGTTACTCCCAGTCAGAGATTACAGGATATGAAAGGCTTGTTTCTGCTGTGATGGTAATGGGAAAATGTGGTAAGGAAAGGCTGAGAGAGAGCATATGCTGCTCCAGGCAATGCTAATGAAGGGGCTACTCATTAGCACAGTAGCCTTCCCTGTCATAAATCTGCCCCTGATTTGTTAATGTTTGCTAATATGTAGTTTACTGTAATAAATTAGAATAAATTGTACTTGCTAAATTGCCTGTGAAGTTGCAGTTTCTCTTTGCAAGACTGGAGCTGCCTATTTGGTTCATTTGCTTGTTCCGCTCAGTTCTGCTCCGCTCTGTGCAGCTCCCTGCAACACTGGCCCCTGCTCCTGCTTTCAAACCCACACACACCCAGGAGGTCTAAGCAAAACAATATCGCAGGCATCGAGTTTCACTTGGTTTCATGCTGAAATCGTGCAAAACCAGACACTTTATATTTAGAGAAGGTAACAAATGAAGTTACCCAAATGAGGTTTTTAAGATACCAAGATACCAAGGCAGACCAAGATACCAAGGTACTAAGCCAAGAAAGTACTGATTACGAGGACCTCAAGGTCTTTTACCAATGGGTACAATAAATTGCTGATACCCATTTGCTAGTTCCATATGCTGCCAGTAGCACTGTTGACCACAGAGAATCTAGTTGGGTTCACAGAAAAATTACACTGCTGCTCCTTCAGCTGTTTGTTTTCTTAGGATGAAATGTGACATTGCAGGCAAGCGCAAAAGGAAGAGAAAACTACTTTCTGACATTGGCTGTGATTCTCTTACACAGCTGACACTAAAGTGATGCACATGGGCTGGTTCAAGAAGCTAAACAAAAGGCTGACCCAGAAAGCTGAACCAGTCCATTTAGGAGGGAAATGACTCAGCTCAGACAAAACACCAGTGATTATGCAGAAGAAGCAGAAGTTGAGGGATGACAGGACTTTCTGTGAAGCAAACCTGCACCTTCAGAAATCCTGCATTTTATTTAAATAGTCTGCAATCAGTAACATCCTTATTTAAAAATAATTATCAGAATACAGACGTAGTATCACAGAATGACACAACGGTTGAGCTTGGAAAGGACCTCTGAAAGTCATCTGGTCCAACAAGTTCAAGCAGCATTACTTACAGCTGTCCCACAGGACCACGTCTCTGAGGATGGAGACTCCACAATCTCTCTTGGTGACTTCTGTTGGTGCTCAGTTATTCCTACAGTAAAAAAGTGTTCTCTGATGTTCAGAGGGAACCTATTTTTCAGTTTCTGTCAATCACCTCTTGTCCTGTCACTAGGCACCAGTGAAGAGCCACGCTCCATTTTCTTCATAACCTCCCTTCAGATACTTGCACACATTGATAAGAGCCTTCTCTTCTTCAGGCTGAACAGTCCTGCTGTCTCAGCCTGTACCATGTGAGAGATGCTCATAAAATTCTATGTAATTCTTTATATTCCTTCTCCTGTAAGGTCAGGTAACAGAAGACAGTAGGAGTATAAAAAGGACATGGAGCTGTTGGAACAAGTCCAGAGGAGGGCCATGAAGTTATCAGGGGACTGGAGCATCTCCCATACGAAGACAGGCTGAGAGAGTTGGGGCTGTTCAGCCTGGGGAAGAGAAGATTGCGTGGAGACCTCATAGCAGCCTTCCAGTATCTGAAGGGGGCCTATAGGGATGCTGGGGAGGGACTCTTCATTAGGGACTGCAGTAACAGGACAAGGGGTAACGGGTTCAAACTTAAACAGGAGAGGTTTAGACTGGATATAAGGAAGAAATTCTTTCCTGTTCGGGTGGTGAGGCACTGGAATGGGTTGCCCAGGGAGATTGTGAGTGCTCCATCCCTGGCAGTGTTCAAGGCCAGATTGGATGAAGCCTTGGGTAACATGGTTTAGTGTGAGGTGTCCCTGCTTCTGGCAGGGGGGTTGGAACTAGATTATCTTAAGGTCCCTTCCAACCCTAGCTATTCTATGATTCTATGAAAATCTATTATCTGATCATACTGTGATGTCTATGGGACATCTGTATGCTTACGCTCCATTTATAATAATTTGAAATCTTTACTATAGAATATATAGAGCCTAAAGGGTGATTCATTCCATCCTTAAGTAACTATATAAAACAGCTAAGATGAATCATGCTCTAAAATTGCCTATTTCAATAATGGAGGCATAGTGTAGTTATTTACGCTAGAGGATACTAAACCTGAACAAAATTAGTGTCTCCTGTAAGTTACATAAAATGCTAAAGTTAAAACTTATAAAATAAAAATACAACTGAGATGATCATTCTCCACAGAAGTCAGGTGGGGGGTATTCTAATGTGCTGAATTAGTGTCATGGTCCCTAAAAATATCTTTGAAGCAATTGTTTAAAAATTCTACTTTCAGCTGCAGAAATCTCATGTCTTCGGCATAACAAGATTTGAAGGTTCTGGTCTTTGAAAACAGGCCTCATTAAAAAGATTTCTCTGGCAAACAAATTTACTATAAATACACTATTATTTGGTTAATGGTAAAATATTACAAATGTCGGCCTAGACTATAAAGATATTTATATCTGCCCCTGTTTCTGGGGCCATTTATCAAGTAGAATAGAACAGAAGATAACTGTCATTTCAAGGAAGATCATTTATAGGATAATGATCACCTAGCAATGTACTGTAGAAATTTAGTTTTGGTACACTAGTCTATTCTTTTTTGTTTAATGAATAGTCTATGGTTTGTCTGAAACTTTTGTAACTTTTTGCATATGAAAGAAGTATATATATATACCGGAGAGAAAGAAGAAGTTGTGGATGAGCTTCCGAGGGGCTTTGATAGGACACAGATTCAGCTTCCTTTTAATCATCTGGATATCATCTGGACAATCATATGCTTCTTCACAAAAGAAAACAAACACTAGACATTTTTGGCAGGAGATTTAAGATGGCTAGTATTAAACAGCAGCTGTAGATCAAATCCCCCCACAGAAACCCTCCCAGTCAATAGAGATGCTCATTTTAAATATTTAGGTTTCCATGCAGATGAGACTGTGTACTTCTGGAGACACACTCATGGATTTGTTTATAGGAAAAGGGTTGAGATGAAATTAGGTGTGTTTTATTATTTGAAGACTTGTTATGCTTTGCCTGTCAGTAGAAGTTTAGCACTGTAATTAATGTTTCCATGAATTAAACACAGGAGTGTAGTACATAGAGTGACAGTATTTAAGTAAAATATATGGTTGCTCTCTCATCTGTTTAACAGATTTTGTCAGTTCGTATTTCATGTACATTTTGAATATTAGTGAATCCTTGGTTGTTCTTCCTTTAAAATATCATTGCTGCATTGCATGAAATTGCAAGAAACATAAAACTATGTTTATCTAAAGAACAAGAAAATCTTTTCGATATTCTCCAAGTACTCAGAGTATTTGACATGAAATCTAGGCTCTGATATGAAGTCAGGGGTGCATCTCTAAGTGTGCCCTTTTGGTCCTGGAAATTATTCCAAACATCAAAACATTGAAGTGTTGCTTTACACATACTATTTGCCTTCAAAATATTCCTGCCAGTTTACAAGGATATAAGCCAGTAGCCATACGGACATATATGTGTCACAGGAAGATCTGTATTCAGATTTTCAGTATCTTAAGGCTTGGAGAGGAAGAGGAAAATTTATCAAGATATGTCAGTGCTTACCCACAGTCATTATTGTCAGTAAGGTCTTTGACATGTGGGAAATCTTTAAAAGTCCAGGTACATCTGTGCACATTGAAATGAGAAGTGCTAGATGTTGTGAAAATCCATCTGACTGATAAAGTGAATGATCTTTCAATCCAGTTCTTATCTCTGCACACACTAATCAAAAGGATAAATCCAGCTCATTTTACTCTTGCTTGCTGTTCCATTAACTGCCAGCAAACTGGATATTTGGGTCTTGAAGAGTTTGTTAAGTCACAATTTAACAAGTCAGTGCTTTTCTGACATCGGTTCCGGAGTAACTAGGAAACTCAACTTACTAATTGTTTTCCTCAGGTGAAGAGGGCTGGAATCAGACATTATCTTTCAATAGTCTGAAAGAAAACAGTGCAGTAGCTGAAACTAAAAAGAATGCAGGACAGCAGACAGGCAGCATCCAGTATGAAATGCATTGGAAGGATGTCTTAAGAGGTTCTACCCTTCAGAAGCTAATCACAATGTTATTTTCTTGAGAAAAGAGATAAGGGAAAAAACGTGGTAATGACATGCAGGAAGACAGGATCATGCTGACATGGGGAGGTGGATTTTAGGAGAGACAAGAGCAGGCAAAATAAGGTAGATTGCAGACTAGAAAATAAGAAGAAAGAACAATACAGAATATGAGAAAGTTTTTTATTTCACCTTTTCAACATTTTTTTCAAGAGTTTAAGTTCACAATTCAGAGAGTCCAGGAACAGTTTTAGTGACAGAGCTAACTCTATCCCACCACAACTGTACTGCCTCTTGAGATGGAGAATACTGAGTTAGCTTCACAAACTGTTTCTTAGGGTTGCACCAAATAGAATATTCAGAGGTGAAGATTAACTCTATTTTATTCAGTCAGGAGAAACTACCATATCTGGGCCTTTTTTAAGGCTTTCATTTTCAGAGACAGTAATGTGAGTGACACCAGAACATTTTCTATTACAATATACTCCATGTTTCCGAGAGCATTCATGACTTCATGTTAACCAGTTTTGCCATGTACATTTATCTCTTTTTCTCTATTGAATCTATTAATTGATTAAACCCACATTCAATTAAAAAGCTATAATTAACATATCATTTTTTTTTTTAAATGCAAGCTTAACTGAACATGTTTGGACCTAGAGAGGAGCTTGTTTGTTTACCTGTAACCACACATTGTGCGTGTGGTGAGATTGACACATAAATGGACTGGTCAAGTGAAGCAAATGGTCTAAATTACATATTTGATGTATGCCTTTGATATTTCTGACCTTTTATTGTATCATTGAGAACAATGTAGGCTCATCAGAGGAATACAGTCAAGTGAACATACTCCAGGAAAAAGTCATAATGAAAACTGGAAAATAATAGAGAACTCTATAAAGAGTTAAGAACAGATAATAGAAATAATTCCTCTTCACAATTTTCTCCTTAAATTCTTTTTTATTCTGCATTCTATTTACTTTCCAATGACAGTGATTTAACTCTCCCCATTTTAATCTAGAGAAACATAAAAGCTCTTTGATAAAAAGAAATTAATTGGGTACCTATCACCCCTTTGTGGATCTTCTATACATCAAAATAATATGTTACTTGAATTGGTTACTAGTTTTACTTAACTAGCCCATGGGTGCACTTGTATATTCAGAACATTACTCACACTGTATGTAATATAATGTATGCAACAGGCTTTTTCAAAGAACAGTTTATAAACATGAGCCATTCTGTTATTACTCCAAGGGGAAAGAATCAGATTTTGTTCTAAATTGTACTGGCAACAATTTTTCCTCTTTTGAAATGTGTGGTGTCATTATACATTTGCACCAGAGAATGTGAAAGTACTTTTTTTTCCACTGTACATCATGAATTGAGCCGTAGTATGGATATGATGTCACACATGTTGAAGTTAGCATACACGCAGGTCACAGCACACAGAGCTGCTGCTGCTACGGGTGATATACTCTGACATCATGCTACCAGTGGCAGGAACTAGAAAGAAAAGCTTTGGTGACCCATGCCTGGATCATACCAGACTTGTGGGTGTATACATAGACAGCTGTGCATCTTCATAGAAAGAAAAGAAAAGAAAAGAAAAGAGAAAAGAAAAGAGAAGAGAAGAGAAGAGAGAAGAGAAGAAAAAGAAAAGAAAAGAAAAGAAAAGAAAAGAAAAGAAAAGAAAAGAAAAGAAAAGAAAAAAGAAAAGAAAATTCAGGTCACCAGTCTCTCAAAAGCCTAAACATTCAACTCTATAATAATTCACTTGAGGACTCAAAAACTAGGGTTTGAGTTTATCTATGTTCAGCTCCAGACAAGGGAATGAAATTTATGAGTTAGGCAGTCCTTCTCCATCATTTGCTCCTTGTATGAGAATGGAGGCTAATTTAAGTGATTTGAATNAAGAAAAAAAAGTTCAGGTCACCAGTCTCTCAAAAGCCTAAACATTCAACTCTATAATAATTCACTTGAGGACTCAAAAACTAGGGTTTGAGTTTATCTATGTTCAGCTCCAGACAAGGGAATGAAATTTATGAGTTAGGCAGTCCTTCTCCATCATTTGCTCCTTGTATGAGAATGGAGGCTAATTTAAGTGATTTGAATAACAGCTCTTTTAAGATGTTACATTAACTGTAACAAATTTAGGCTTCCACTGTCAGTGTGTAGCTTTGAATCACACCCAAGCTAGATACTTTCAATCAAAAATCATCTCTGCAAACCCCCCAGGGTCTCTTTCATAATGAAAAAGATAACAAATCTTAGACTTTTTATGGTGGAAAAGTCTCTTTTGCACCAAAACCAAAGCCTGTTGACACTAGAATAACTTGGGTTTATGCTGTTACAGTGCAATAGTGGAAGACTTATAATACATGGATGGCAAATTTGTTACCATAAAACTCATTTAGACAAAAGAAAGTGGTTAATTTTTTTTTTTAATTGAACTACTTTGACATACCCTCTGTTGCTATAGCAATTGCAGCAGAGAATAGAAAATACCCCAATACTGCGAGTTTAACTACAATTGATTTGCCTGATGCTAGGTAGAATCAACATAGCAGAACACTAATTACACATTTCCCATGAACTCATGATCTATGCACAGAGCACAAAAAGAATAGCTTTGCAATCATTTACTAAGGAAAAACCTGTGTTTTACACTCACACTACAAGAGCAAGTAGTGTGGACTAGTATATGCATCCTGGTGCTATATGTATTTCAGAGGTGTGTATTGTGGACTGCATCTAGTCTAGTCCTGTGAACTGATTGCCCATTAAACAACTGGAGCCTCCTGACCACATTCCTGCAATGTGAACTAAAGCAGGGAAAGTGGGGACAAAAAAGTCCACTCCTTAAGATTAGTGGAGATCTAGTCAACAAAATCAATGGAATCTAGCTCCTTTAATGCTTATTTCTCCCTGTTGACTGTAGTGAAAGTTTAACAGGATGAGCACATTGCAACTTTCTAAACTGAGGAAGGCAAATGCCACATTCTCCATCTCAGAGGGTGCTACCACTAACAGCATTGCCCTGCGTGAGTTCTCTTGTATCTACTAAATGTAAACTGCTCCCTCAATGTTTTTCTTTGTCCCACTCAGAATGGTCATTCTCGTCTTCTTCTGTCTAATTTCTGGAAAGAGTGGTCCTCTGTCTCAGTTAATCTTATAGTAGGTTAAAAAATAAAAGGGGGTGATCTGACAGACAAAAATGCATGAAGACAGCTCAGTCCTCTAAACTTCAGTTCTTTAGGAAAACATAGGCTAAAGCATCAAAAACATTACCAAAAGCACAGCAGAAGACTCAAATAGGTATCTTCTTTAAATACCCAATACTTTAGAAGCTTTGCACTCAAACCCAGGCTGCCTCACACAGTGCGTGAGAGCAACTGGACACTAAAATTTTTTAGCTGGAGCCACTAGCTGTTAAGCAAATCTCTTTCAAACCATTCCATTCCATTTAGGTTCTAAGTTACATGGACAAAGAGAGCTAAAGAAACACGCTGAAGCAAAAAGGCACTGAAATTCTGCAAAGAAACAAACCAGAAAAAGGTACTCCTTCATTTTCTCATATTCGCAGAATGGAAATCTGAAAAGTGAAAATGCTAAAGGTACTCCAAACCATTGAGTACCCAAGCAATTTAAATCCTTAAAGCTTACTGCAGAGAGACAAATAGTCCCACACAGTTATTCTTTGCCAGTATCAGAAATGCCCCTTTATTATACAAGTTCAAACAAGAGCTCAGTGTTTCCCAGCTTAAACTATGAAATGTTATGTTTTCCACAGAGAAAAAGAGACACTATTTTCTTTTCTGGATTAAGTCACTTTACAGTGAGTGAAACAACAAAACCAGAAAAAGAGTTAAAAAATTATTTATTTATTTATTTATGTATTTATTTATTTACTGTCAGGTCCATCTGAGAGCTGGAGTTACCCCCAGAGAGAGGAAAGTCCTGGAAGCAGGAATGAATTGCTACTGCTGTATGTTACTGTCTCATATACCACAATAGGTGTTTCTGTCTCTTTCCTTTGGAATTAGAAAGTATTTTACTGCATGATTGAAAATTTTTACTGCATTTGGTGTTCCTTAGCTTCTGTCAGCAGCAATTCGTATTCTAGAAGATGATAGAGAAAGTATGTGTTATAAATACATAATTTATGTAAGAATAAAGAATCATGGATCAGTCTGGTAGTGATGACACTAACAAATATTACTGTTATCAAATTAGATGTTTTCTTGATCTATCTGTGGAAATAACACAAATTATTTCAATCAAGGAGCAAACTTTCTCAATTTTCAATTTGAAGTTGTTTCTAGAGAAGAAGCAAGGATAAAGGAATGCAAGACAGAGACAGACTGACTGCAAATGTCTTGGCTAGGATAGTACAATTCCATATTGGAGAAAGCAAAACAAAGATACCAACCTTCCCCCCCAAACAACAACAACAACAAAGTATACCTAAAGTATGAAAACCAGAACCCCATTATATCTTAAGGTCATATTAAGAATTTAGAAAGTGGCAATGCATCCAGTGATGACGGTACTGATAAACTTAATCCAGGATTTTTAGATCTTTAGGGGTTTTAGATGATTTCCAGAAAATATCACACAGTTTCAGACCTTTCTTGAGGCAGAAAATGAAATTTTAATGAAAACTTCCCAATGTACAAAATCCTTACAGGACAGATAGAACTGCACTGCCAAGGTCATGTTCTCAGGAAAGGGACGAGTTAATAGGATGCAGGATCTCATCATCAGTAACCATCACAAAGAAAACGGCACATGCTGCAAGACTAAGCACAATTCATGTTAGGGAGACACTGCTGCAAGGGTAAAGAGCAACTCACTAACAGTATTACTAATCACAGAGATCCACATCAAAGCATGCCTTCTGGAGACAAGTATTCATCTAGCTCCATTAAACTGGAAATATATGCAAAATGCAATACCTTTGTTTCTCTTTTGAGAATGTTGAGAATGGCAGACAGAAAAATTCAAACTCCAGAGCTAGCCAGGTCTCAAGGAGCAAAGACGTCAGGGAGTTAGTCCCTGTTATAGACAAAGCTACAAGATGGAGTTTGATTTAAAATGGAAGGGATAAAGCAGTAGTTCCAGAGGATTTGGAAGTTGGCACAAATGCATTCATCACATGTGGAGAAAGAGCTGAGATAAGCTGAGAACATATGTCTGAGATAAGCCAGGGGAACAGCTGCTTTGCAAGCAGAAATACTAAAGCAGATGTATATGCAGATCTGTGAAAAAATATCAATAGTGCAGCAATCAACAGAACCATGAGATCTGTAATATATCTTTTCATTATTAAAAGTTATAGAAATTGCACAATTGCAACAGATTAATACTCTGGTTTTTGAGGAACTGGGCTGAATTGAGGGCAAAACTAAGGTCACAGGCCAAAATGTCTTTGTTGCTCATAAAAGCCTGTCAATGCTGATTGATCTGATTGTGTTGAGATCACTAACACCAGGCTGACCAAGAGTTTCTTATTGCGTCATTGCACTTCCCTATCATAATTTCTACTTGTGTGCGCTGATTCTCAGCTTACACACAAATTCAGGCAGAGGCTGTCTTTTTGATCTTTGATAGATGTGTAGCAGACCTGACTTGTTAAGACAACAGGCCTCCATGCCCCGAGGTAGAACACTGTGTCAACTGGGAACTTAAGCACAAATTATCATCTAATAGGTGCTTTGAAAGCAAATGAAGACAGAGCTGCAAGACATCCTAGAGTGTCAGGGTAGTTATCAACCATACAAGGAGGGAACTCAGAAAAGGATTCATCAAAGAACGATGGTTTTTTTTCACAGTCCAGCAGAAGAATGAAGGACAGAACAAAAAAGCAGTAAAATAATAGGGGACTATAATGATCCAAAGATACAAGGTCAATGTACTCAGGTCAACAGATCTGGGTATAGCCCTCAAGGAATGTGAGAATGCAAAATCTGGATCTACACTAGAACAGAGAACATGGGAGATGCATGGTAGCTTGCCCTGCAGAAGCAAGGTCAGCAATGAAGAGTTATCAGTGATAGGTCTTATCATATGTAGTTAGGTCAAGGCCAGGATCTATATTTAACATGAATCTCAATGATCAGCACCAGCCAATACTCCCAATTTTTCTGCAAGACTTCCAGACAACATCAGATTATAGCAAACAACATCAGGGGCAAGCTGGAGGCTACATTAAATAGAACCCAAGCAAGCACATAGAGAAGACTAGAAAAAACATGATGGCATGAAGAGAAAGGCTGGCTTCCTAGAACATCTGTACACCAACAGTATCTGGCCACAGCAAGTCAAGAAAGGCTTTAACAGAGAACACAAAATAGTTACTAAAGGAACTTGTATGTACAACTCAAATGGAGGAATACAGCCTGGAAGTGTTCATTAGTTCTTAAGCTGTGGAGAGAGGTTCCCTTATGGCAAAACTGTTCAATATGTATATGCTGAGCTCATACTAACTCAGTGGGACTAAGTCATAAACAGTATGTAATGAGAACTGTTTATACATCTCCAGAAAAGAATCAGTATAAAGATGTGCATTCTCCAAAAACAGCACCTGGGAAACACCTCCAATCTGGACTTCATATTCTGCATTAGTGATTTTCTCTAGGTCTGTCCACTGAATTCTCAAGAGGGTTCTGATGGTCATGCTGGAGGAAGCTAGCACTTTTCCTTCTTCATCCAGAGGTGAAAACAAATAGCATGAGGGCATCCCTTGTTAAAACATTGGGTAATAGTTATATTTATATATATAAATGATTTACATTATATTGAAGCAGATTTACAGCAACCAAATGAGGAAACCAATGAAGGGAGTGCTGACAGAGATACAGGGAAATGGTTGAGAAAGTCACCAGAATTTTATCAAATGTTGGCTGCAGATGTTTGTCTACAAGTGCCTACATTCTCTGAGAAACTCAGAATATTTGCTTGATGAATTAACTGCTTGCAGAATAAGTTACTGTTCCCAGCATGCTGCTCCAGGCAGTGTGCACTAGGAAACTCCAGCAATCAAAACCTAAGCAGGATTTTTGTAACAGTTGTCTTGGGACTAGGAACTTCATTTTAATTTATGGTACCTGACTCCTTCTGTTGGCTTAAGTCGCTTATTCAAAGGTGTATTCGAAGTCAATGGCAGAGCTGGAAACTGAGTTTTGACCCATATGTTAGAACTCGGCTCTGAGGCCATTCTCCTGTGACTGAATGTAAGCTGAATTTACCAGGTTCCTAATCAACAAAATATATGTGGTACAGTATCCTTGCTTATGTTAAAGCAGAGATAAATTTTCTTTGCCTTTTTTTTGTCTGAGAGTGATTTCATTCTGTATGTGGCTTTTAAGTTTGCGCACGTTTTAAGAAATGTGTTGGTTTACTTTTTGGGGAGAGGGAGGAGGAGTTCCCTCTCAAAATTCTTTTGCAAATATAGATTTTACTTTTTTGTACATCAAATTTTTATCAACTTGTAAGATCTATTTTGCCTGAGGCTCTAACAGTCTTTTCTGCTAATGTAAGAGACCTACTGAGTCTGCTTACAGACATCTCTTCATTCTGTTAAAGCTTCAGCCTTTGAATAACACAGAGTTTTAGAGACAAAAACCAAAGGAGGGGGAGCCCATCTGCTATAGGAGCTAGCTTCCCCTGCAGAACCTGCATATTTCCACTTGGAAATACAAGGAAGAGTTAATGCCTGCTTCAAAGCCTGAGGCACATGTAACTTCACTTCCACTCTACCTGGCTGCAACCCACAGCTGCTGGGGGTCTCTGCATGTGGCAGCCAGCTTTTGTGGCCCTGATGCAGGGGCTACACAGGGCACCGGGAAGAACAGGCTCTAAGAATTTCCTTATTCACATGAATCAAAGAATCACAAAATACCTACCTGTGTCTAAACAGAAACAAAGCACAACCTTCTATTGTTATTGAAATTTGACAAAATTATTCTAGAAATGAACTTACACCTCCACAGGCTACGTGATTCCAAGGGAGCGCCATCAGTCACTGCTCTGAAATACCTGATTTATTATACACAGGTATGAGGTAATTACTACATATTTATTACTTATTATTTTATTATGTGTTTATTTTGGAGGGCAATAGACTATTTGTAATTAGGTTTGCATCCATTACAAAGCCCTTTTAAAGCTGTTTTATACCTTTGACTTGTCCCGGCTTGAAAATTACCACATTTATTCTGCGGGCAAGAGGGAATGGATCTTACTTAGTTTGAAAAATAAATATGTTCTAGCACTTCAGTTACTGAATTTCTACACAGAAACACCAAAGGAAACTACTTTTCTTACTTATTTTAGTAAGAAAGCAAGTTTCCTATGAAATCACTGGGTCTAAAAGCATGTGGGCCTTAGTCCTGTCATGAGTTCCATCCTTTCAGAAGTCTGAGCAGTCACAAAATCTGTGTGAGGCAAATGGGCATCTTCCTATTCACAGTTCACCCTCCAGGCTCAGGGGTTTATGATCCGTTTTCCATTTGTTTCCCAGGCATCACCCCCTGTCTGATCAATAGGAGATTTGGTCAGGAAACAAGGAAATAAACTACTTTGAACTGTTTCTTACTGGTACTCATTGTTGCATTTCAATTGGTAGGGGTTTTTTTTGCATAAAAGATTCTATTACCAAAAGTTTGTGTGCTCTTTTCTCATTATTTAAATGCAAAACCTTGTTCCCCTAAACAAGGCTCTCCCCCTTTTACTGATAAACACATTTGATTAACACATTCCTTGGTAATTTTCCACCAGCACAGCCAGAGATAGGACTGCTTTTCATAATCTCTTCCCTCAATAACTCTTATTAGAGGTTCCCTTTAAATCTACCATGGTCAAGCCCTTGCAGTCTTCAAGTGCAAATGGTTTTATCATGCTCCCTTCAGTATGAAAATGCAGTTGGCTTTATTCTTTAAGAAGAAAAAAATTTTTAGGAGTTTACAGTGTTTAGTAAGTCCTGACAGTGACAATCACCCCATTGACTTCACAATTTTTTTGTGTCTAATTTCCTCATTCTATTTCCTTTATTTGTAGTCATCCTAAATTAATTTAAAATTGAAATAACATCTGAAGCGTTAAAAGATTCTTTTTTTCTTTCTGAGGCAATAAACATCTTGCGACCTCAAGATGTTAAACACATCTTTATTACCTCTTTCAGTTAACTCGAAAAGGTGCAAACCTTTCTCCATACTAAAAGCTTTCTGCTGTACCGAGCTCAGCAGAATAAACAGATCTGAAGCTGCCCTTGATGGTCCCAAAAAGTCGTTACCAGGTGGCTTTCTAGAAGGATTAGTGTCCTTTAATATGCTGATTAATCAACTTTTAAATAGTGAAAATCCTTGAGTCTTTCCAAGTGAAGGGAAAGTCTTTACTTGCTGGTATATAATGATGGAATCTGAAAAATCAAAAGTGATTAATACCTGAAGTGTGCTTAACTGTACAAGTATATTTATTTTCAGAAAGGAAAATGTGCTTTTTAACACGTTTACTGTCTACCTATACTGTCTGGCTGCACACTTTATTTAAGGGTTTTCTTATTCTCTCAGGAGCAGGCAACAGACATCCAATGGACACCCCCGGCAGCGCAGCCGGGAGCCTGTCGCTCCCCACGACATCCACCGAGATCACGAGAGCCGGTTTGTTCTTGCGCTCGGATCTTCCTACCCCCCTGCTTGTTCCATAATGCTCCTGAACGACAAGTTACTGAGCGCATTCAGCATTTCAAATTGCCTTGCACTTTGGGAAAGAAAGTGGTAATAGGCTTGCTCTTTCGAGCTCTAATTAGCATTATGCATGGCAAATAGCTTCTGAAAGCTTCTTAGGTCTCTCAGTCGAAGGCAACCTCAAAAAGCAAATAAATACCAGCTAAATAGCTTTTTTAAAGCCCAGTTATAATTATTATTCAGTGCAACATAGAAATACTCTGCCTCTTTCTTACAAGTAAACATAATCATTTGCAAAGGCTTCTTAACTTTGAAGTGGCTTGTTTGTTACACCCACGTCTTTATACGAATTTAATGAAAGGAAAACGTCAGCTGTCCCGTTGGGTGAAACAGGATTGAGTCTTTTGTCTGTGCTGCTCTGAAGTGTACTCCCCTGATCTTTCACTTGTACACCTACTTTCTTGATCATTTTATTGCCCTCTGAGTATTCTCTTTCATTGCAGTCTAATTCAGAGTGCAGTTCACTATATATATTGACTTAACTTTTTTCTACGATTAATGCCCTTCAAAAACACTGCTCTCATGTCTTTCCATGACTTTAGATATGGCAGTAGTCTGCTGGAATTAAAAGGCCGCTCACACTCCTAAAATAAGCATGTGCATAACCGTTTCTGGAACAGAAGCCTAAATTATCTCTCATTTCTATTTCTAGTATCTCCATATTGCATTTCTTTTTTGTTGTCTTCCATTGTGTTTATAGTCTTTACTAATTACAAATATACAGAAAACACTTTTTTTCCCATTCTTTGAGACCATAAGTGAAAATAAGGAATATGAGCCTTGACATCCCACTGGACATTTTTCTCCAGTGTCTCTCTAGACCCTTCACTGGTCATTCCTGAAATTTCCATCTGAAAACCTGATCTACAACAGATTAATTTAAAAGTCCCAAATAAATTTCATGATGTGGTGTTTTGAGTGCTCTAATTCATTTCCTGGAATGGACCAAATACACTCCCAGAATAATTCACCAAATCCAGGGCAGTTGTAGGACTATATTTAAGGTCAGTGTTAGACACTACAAGACAGCACTGTACTATTAACTATAGACTCATAGAATGGTTTGGGTTGGAAGCGACCTTAAAGATCATCTAGTTCCAACTCCCTTGGAGAACAGCACTTTTCTGATGGGGAGAAATGCCCAGCTTTTTCTTTCATGGAGAGAAATGCCAGCCTCTTTAAAGCCATGCAATAAAACACTCACTAGCTTCAGTGCTAGCCCCCTTACTTGATGTTTATTTACTGTATGTGTGGCAGTAACACATATTCCAAGTTTAGCATCAAAGAGACTCAAAATTGCAGTTGTATAACAGTTTGGTGAGTTTGAAAGAGCAAAGGAAAGGTTCCTCATCTGGGAACTTCTAACGCCTCGGCAGAGAGGATGTTTCTATCAGCACTGCAAGTCACAGAAATCTGTGGGGAGCAGCAGGATTTGCAGGTTTTCCTGCCAGACGGCTGAGCCTGAGGCTGCTGTAGTGTGTCTCAGCTGAAAGCTGCACTAGCTGTGCTTGGAACCTCCTGTACTCCTCCTGACCAAAATGCATTGCAGTACATGAAGTTAAATATCATGTGTGTATAAAGCATATATAAGGTATATTTATGTCTAGATGTATATATAAGTGTGTATGTATATGAATTTACACGTACAATATAAAAATGGGGCCTGAGAATCAACTGCACATAATTCAAATCAAGAAACCAGAATAATAAAAAAAAAGTTCATTAAAGAAGTGTAGCATACATGTAAACTTTGTGGCTTTAGACAAGCTTCTGCGGCACCAGAAATGGAAGAACTTAAAAAAACAAGCACTGATGCATGCTGCCTGGTTTGCATTTAACTACTTTTCAATTTTTGAGCCCCTATACATTTTTTACTGGGAATATGGATGTTTGTCAGGCCTATGAAAATGAGCTTGTTTTTCTTGTACTGCAAGTTCCATGATCTTTAATGCCAGAACTGTGCATTACTGGAGTAAATGGAAGTGCAAATTGGAGCCAGATCAGGCATGAATACACAACTGCATTCTGACAAACTGGACAATATGATGTTTAATGCTACCTTTAGGACCTTAAACTAGCTTTGTTTGAGCTACAGATAGATCAATTCTAATCCATCATAAAGTTAAAACAGTCATGGGAGACAATTAGTGCCATGAGAGTTTCGAGGATGAAGATAACTATGGAAAAAATATTGAATTCATTTGACGAGGCAGAGTGAGATTTTTTAAGTTCAAGGGACTGTGATGTTTCTAATCTCAGACTCAGTGCCCAAAAACTGGATTTACCACCCCATTAAATGAGATTCTCCAGGCCATGATTTATGTGATATGTTGTTTTCATGCTAAGAACAGCTCGAGGTGCACTGAGGACCCCTAACACCTTGCCACTTGTTCCCTGGTTCATATTATGGCATTGCCTGTGGGGCCAAATGGCAAACCAAACAAATGAACAGAGCCA
Organism: Agapornis roseicollis; assembly: GCA_002631895.1. Taxonomy (NCBI): domain Eukaryota; kingdom Metazoa; phylum Chordata; class Aves; order Psittaciformes; family Psittacidae; genus Agapornis; species Agapornis roseicollis. Next base: position 52,854 of record NDXB01010447.1, read on the forward strand.
GGTTAAAAATAACTCCAACAAAATAATCATGATCTGGCTTCCTGTAAGGCATCACAAGCAGCTGTGCTCACACTGTGGAAAAGGTGGTAGGGGCAGGTCTGAGCAGGCAGAGCACTGGATGGGAAAATCTGAAGCCACTGCTGCTTGTGAATATGGTATTCATGGAGATACTCTGTTTTCACTGCACTCCATCCTCCCCACTTGAAAAGAAGTCCATAGGTATAGAAAGGTTCTTAGGCCACAGGCTAGAGGCTACTCAGGGCTGTCCAATTTTCAAAAGTAGAGCTAGAGATGGCTTTGGACCACTCATGCTTACAGAACACTTGCAGCTATAACGACTTCCCCATGAACTAGTCAGGTCTGCTTTGCCCAAAGTCTGCACACTCAGATCCCAGTTCAAGAAGGGGTCCTGAACAGGAGGGGTTTTCACCATCAACCCCACCAGGCTGTCTGTTCCATGTCCAAATGTTCCTCTTGAATACATGCTCAAGTGCTCTTCTGAATGAAGGGTTTTTACAATAGTCAATTACAGCTCTGGAGATCAGTGTATGCCTGTAATACCATGTAAGTGATGATGACAACACCAGAAGGTTGTTTGCATTTGCAAAGTAGTCAGTAGTAGCCACTTTGGTAGAATTATTAATTTGTGTGAGCTGCTTTAACATATTTTATAATTCAATATATACTTACTCTAGAAACATCTGTTTAAGACAACATATTAGAGAATTAAGGATTTGAAAAGCATTACAGTAAGTTTAAGAGAATTAAAATGCAAAAAAGCCAGGCAGTTATACTTAATTAACAGAAGTCCTACAACTTCACGTATAACTGTTGCCATTCTTTATACAATGATATACATTCAAAAGCCATATAAGAGATTATGGTTTTAGCTTTAACTCTGAATGCCCTCTCCTTGTTGATTTTATTTTAACATATGTTATGTTTTTGGTTGGTTTTTTTCCCCCCTGACACACAGCCATGTATATGTGTAAAAAACACATTTATTTATAATGTAAGATTAATTTATGTATGAACTGAAATATACACAAGGCTAAGTTTCTTGGCTAGATCTCTTGTGATAGTATTTTAAAGTTGTATTCTTTTACTAATAGGATGCAAGTCCAAGGGTTTAACATTGCCCCAGCAGAATTAGAGTCTCTGAGAAACACATTGCTCACAGCTGCAGTGAAATATCCATCACTGAAAATTTCAGCACTTTTAATTCCATCTCAGTGACATCAGTGGGATAACTGAAATATTACTCACATGTGGTACTTGGTAAGTGTGTGTATGATTTTATCAAAATTCTGCAAAAGAAACTTTGTGTTTATCATTGTTAGTTTCTTCCCTAACAAAACCATCAGAATTTAAAATATTAATGTGAATAACATGGTGTATTAGTCCTGTGGAGTCCTTTTTCATTATGATTAAAAGAAGATGTAATTTTCCCAGAGTTTAAAATGACCAGAAAACTTCTTCCTGTTTACTTTAGTTTCTAGCTTTTTTTCCTTTTCACAACATTGTGAAATTCATAAGCAGTTTAGCCAACCTTACAAAGACTTTTCTGATTATAAATCATTCAAAAGATAACTCATTTATCAAGTGCCTGCAATTCAATGAAAGCTATGGTTTCTTAATCACTGCTGCCAGACCTGTGCCCAGCCTGATCATATATGTGGTAGTACTGCTTTGATTTTGACAATGCGAATGTGGGCCAAGGCACCTAATAACTCTCATTGTGGCACTATGTCTTCTTATCCACCTAGGATAAGGTCAGATGCTGACACTGTTGTTGGCATCTCTCCAGAAGGTTCCTTTTTCTACTTCTAAGGCCAGTAGAGTCCGAAGAAAACTGTACACAGAGCTATTTGCCTTGTAGCATTACAACCTTTTATCGTATTTATTTCCTCTCCATAAGTTGCCACAGCACTAAAGAACACAACTGCAAGAGGAACCCCTGACCCAGATGTTTCTTGTTCAAAGACGACAGCACACAAGCAGGAAAGTATTTCAAGATTCAACATGTGCAATTCTCTGCGCTGCTAAATCTTTCCTTTGATAGATCTTAGAGTGTAGAGAGGCCAGTGAAAGGGAGCAATGAACAAGAGAGATGAGTAGGCTGCAACACTGGGAGGGAAAACAACAAGGAAAAAAACTACAGACAGCATTCATGGAAATGTGTGCTGATGGTTCTATTAGCTTACCCTAAGAAGAAAACCCAGTTGACAAAGTCCCTGAGGGCCCCAAACGGTGCCATAGCTGTTAGGAAAAGGACTAACATCAGTCTCCTAGTGTTAGCTGCCAGCTAACAGGGCTATTTGGAAATGACATCTGCATTTCAGAGGCTCCCCAAACCATGTTGCCTGAACATGAGGGATGTAAAAGAGGCCATAGAAAGTTTTGCTTGTATAAGATTTCAAAAAGCGTTGAGGATTCATAGCAGTATCCTTTGCAGTTTCTCCCAATTCCATATTAGCAAGATCAATACAAAGAGCGTGCTGCAGACCATTGCTCACCAATCTGGCCAGCTGGTACACAGTGCTGGTGACTGCTGCATCTCCTGCTGGGCTCTAGCTGGCACCTAGCCCATCCAGATCAGCAGGCTGGTTTTGCTGCCCTCTGATCCAGCCTGTTCTCCAGCTCAGCTCAGAATGCTCCAGCTCAGACTTTATTGGCAAATATGGCTTTTGCAAGTAAACACTTGAGCAGCTGTGGAAGTGGTGCAATGTGTGTTTGGCCAACTTCTTACTGGGACAGTGCTTGCTTATTTTGTTTTATATAATAATTGGGAAAGCAACAAGCAGCAGACAGCAAAACAGGGGGAGCAAATTCAGACGACACTGCAATCTGCTATGACTCACTGGTTCCCCAATGACACCAATGTGATAGCTCTGTGCAAAATCTCAAGTGCTGTGCTGCGACACCAGGTATTCATTTTGTGAGATCTGTAAATTGCATCCTTCTGAGCCTGCTGCCAGCTTTCTGTAGCCCTCTCCACTCCACTCAACTCTTCTTTTATGTCTGCGCCACCAAATAGGATACAGTACTTCACCTCATCCCTCAATGGACCATTTTTTAATTTCTCTCACATAGAGAACTCCAACTGATGTAACCCATCAGTTACATTGTTGACACATACTCATTTAGCTTGTAGTGCACTACTAGACCATTTTCCACAGGCTTCTCATTTTGTATTTGTTTGTATATGATGCTTCACTTAAGCATAGTACTTCCCTTTGTTTCACTAAATCTTATAAGACTTAATCTGTTAATAAATCCTTAATACAACTTCTTACATCAGCAGACAACAAAGCAAACTACTACAGGGGTATAAAAAAATTAAAAACTGCAACAATTCATATTTGTGATAAGTTTTGGTTATTACTGTTATAAGATTTAAGGTACATATTCTAGAAGAAGTTTGAGAAATACATATTCATCTATTTAGCTATTTAAAGTGTATGTTTAAAGGCACAGAGTAGGAAGAATCTAAAAATCCACGGTTTATCTAAACCAGTCATAAGGGCCCTTCTAGTCAGCAGAAAAGAAGAAAATTCTCCAGAGGCTGATTCATTCCAAATGCCTTATTGCTTATTTTAGAAAGGTAGTAATGACTCTCTGGATGCGTCTTTCTCCACTGACTACAAAAGAAGCCGAGCCAACTGCTTTAGAATAGATACCAAACTCCCAAATTGCTAAAATTACACAAGATGAGTCCCAGCTGCAGCTTGTTACCCACTACCCCTCCCTCCAACAGACAATCAGACCTAAATTCTTCAGAGATTTAGGCCCTAACTACCATTGATTTCCTCCTGTGAGATTCCTTAAGCTGTTGACTTCAGTGAGAGTTACACACCTAAACGTGGTGAATACTTAACACTGGGGGCTGCAAAACAGTGTCAAAAATCTTACCAAATTTGCATGTGATGATTTAAGCAGATACAACCTTCAAGCACCCACACCTCTCCTCTGGCAGAAATTTCCATCCTGATTGCAGAAGGGCACACGTGTTCGTGCTTCAGGTGCAGTAACCTCCCCATGCCAAGGAAGGGGAAGAGGGAAGACCTGAGGACATTACTGTCTGGGACAGCCACCGCTAGGTTAGACAGGGCATTTCTTTCATATTCCCTTTTTGGCCACTTCTTGATCTTTCCTACCACAAAACATTTTAAAAGATTATTTAAAAAACCCAACAAACTAAAAGAACAAGTAGAGCAGACATGGCAGGTGTTTTATTACAGTAGCACCATACTGAAATTACATCTACTTATTTTTATTCAAATTGACGTTTCAACTCGAGTGTTCCTTAATAACCTAAAACTAACTCTTCTTTTTTCCTCTTTGAAGTTATGTCATTGTAGATGTTGATTGTTTAATTGTCTTTCCAATCATGCACTTCACTTCCCACTTAGCCCCATGCAGGACATGATGAAGACATTAACAATGTCACTAATGTGGATTGCCTTAGGATGTTTAAGTTTATTTGTAATGGAGGCAAACACTCACAGTTTGGATGAATTCTGTAAAAGCTGAACATTTTCTGCCCTAGGCAAAGTTTTCAGAAAGAGTTCATACAGTTTTTCTGGTTGTAATCAGTGCATTCAAATTATGGCTAATTTGGCTTTCATAGCGTCAGTGTTGGATCACACAAAGTCACATATAATTACTACAAAACATGAATTCCGGTATGCACCTTGGGATATCCACCATGGACACATTAGCAGGAGAGTCACAGTTACTAGGAAATTATTTAAGAACATATTATTGTTTTCCTCAAATGCAAGTGAAATTGCAGTGGTTAATCATAGGAATTGAAATAAATGGTCATGAAGTCTTAGTGGTATTATAAATTAAAAGTAGTATCAATTGCTATAACCAATGGGCAGAAGAAAAGGAGGGTAGGAAACCTCTTTAGAGGTTTAGAATAGTTTAATTTCCATGAAATATATTCCATTATAGTGGATGAGGTTCTTGTTTACACAGAGAAAGTGAAGAAGCCAAAAGGGTCTGATCCAGTAGGGAGTTTTTGTGTAACTGTCTAGTAACTTCCACACAAGTGCCTGAGGCAAAACCTTCTATTGCCTATTGCAAGCTATTTCATGTATGCAAGCAGCCTTCACAAAAAGCATGTCCTACTCCACTTCTGGTTTTTAAGCAGGATGGGTCTCACTTGTTCATCCGTCTCTCTCTCTCTCTCTCTCTCTCTCTAGTCATGGCTTTAGGAAAAGTTTTGTTAGCTTTAAGATTATATTTTTATTACTATTTTTAANAAAAAGCATGTCCTACTCCACTTCTGTTTTTTAAGCAGGATGGGTCTCACTTGTTCATCCATCTCTCTCTCTCTCTCTCTCTCTCTCTCTCTCTCTAGTCATGGCTTTAGGAAAAGTTTTGTTAGCTTTAAGATTATATTTTTATTACTATTTTTAAAAGATTAAACTGAGGAACCTGCAAGAGGGAGTGGTGATCTTGAGAGGATGAATTCTGCCTTCTCCCAGATAGTCCTAAACATCTTCTTGGACTAGAAATAAAATAGAACTGGGAAAGTTCAGGAATAGACAGGACACTAATTCTGCTAATGCTCCTACAGGGGCATTTCCTGACAGGAAAGTGGACAGATGCGTGATTTCTATCTATCTCACTCCATCAGAACTGAGATGTGTCAGAACATAAGAAATGTTGTTCTGCTTTTCTTCTGCTTTTTGCTGCTGAACACTACCTAAATCACTTTATTTACCCATGAAAAGTAGAAAATCTGAAACAAATACTAGGCACAGATTTGGATTACCTGGTGATCCAGGAGAAGAACATGGGGAGACTCCTAATTTCAGGGATGGGCTTAATGAACATAAACATTTAGCAGATGCAAATGTTCACTCTTTTTGACCTTAGAATCAGAACAGTTAGGGTTGGAAAGGACCTTAAGATCATCCAGTTCCAACCCCCCTGCCACAAACAGGGACACCTCACACTAAACCATGTCACCTAAGGCTCTGTCCAACATGGCCTTCAACACTGCCAGGGATGGAGCATTCACAACTTCCTTGGGCAACACATTCCAGTGCCTCACCACCCTCATAGTAAAGAATTTCTTCCTTAGATCAAATCTATTCCTCTCCTGTTTAAGTTTGAACCCGTTACCCCTTGTCCCGTAACTACAGTCCCTAAGGAAGAGCCCCTCCCCAGCATCCCTGTAGGTCCCCTTCAGCTACCGGAAGGCTGCTATGAGGTCTCCACGCAGCCTTCTCTTCCCCAGGCTGAACAGCCCCAACTTTCTCAGCCTGTCTTCGTATGGGAGATGCTCCAATCCCCTGATCATCCTCATGACCTTTTGACATAAATCCTGCAGGTTTAACTATACACAACTGCATACAACTATATGTAATTGTCTCTAGTGTCTTGAAACTCCCTTGAAAACTGATTAAAAGAACTGAATTTAGATTAAATAGTTGAAGTTACTAATGTAAATTTAACTCAGAACAGAAAATGCACAGTACCTTAAATTGGTTTTGATAACTTGGCAATAGGTAAATTACTTGTAATAATCTGTTAAAACCAGCCTGATTCAAAGTTGACCTTTTCTGGAAGTAGGTTACTTGAAAGCAGTGCCCGTTTTCAATGTGTTAATGATATGTAAAAAAATTTTACCTAGACAGCTTCTGGGTGTGTCTTTTGCCTGAAGTGAATGCATATTTTAAACAACATATGTTTGGACTTGAATCTGTAAACTCCTGTTTATCTGATTTAAAATAGTCAGGAACTGAAAAAGACACCATTAGAGTCAACCCAAAACATCCCAATCACTATACAACCTCCTTTCCTCTACTCCCAACTCACTCAGACTACAATGCTCAGCAGACTTGTGGAGGAAACTAATCTCTTTACCCAAAAAGAGAACTTTAGGGTCTAGTTTCACAGGAATTTTTTTCTGCAGCAGTGCTTCTCTCTCCTCATTGTTATCCCCTCAGGCTGACCTATATTCAGGCTGCCATAGAAAGGCCCTGTCTTTGTGTAACCACCAAGTCTTCTTCCTTGTGCAGCTACATGGAGAGCTGGACAAGGAATTTATTCCCACTCAGAACTAAAGGGAGGAAGGTGGAGAGGTAGGTGTGTGTGTATTATTACTTTTGATAGGTTTTCAGTAAAATCAGCTCCTTAATCCTGTTGAATATGCATTTACACTAATGCTGATGCCACACAAGGGTCATCAGAAATCCCTTGCTACATGTGGAGATAACAGGGTAGAAGACTGTGAAGCAGCTCATTTTGATGCAAGCTTACTTAGGGCAGATATAATCCAGCCACACCTGTGAAGGAGACATTTGCATTTGCTAACATACAGTCCTGGTGGTCTCTCATAACGATGAATAGACTGCTGGGCTTTGGGGCTGCCAGCACTTGCAGCATTCGAATCAGGTTCAGAACTGGTCCCTGAGACTTCTGAAGAAAGCAAATCCCCCTGAGGGAAGAAAGACTTTCTGTCATGGGCTCTGAAGTACAACACATAAGCATTTTTTGAATTTGTAACACAATCAGTTTTAAAATGTTTTATTAAGTTTTTTGAGAAAAGAAGCTGCAAAGACAGATGGATTAATTTTCTGAATTGATTTACCTTGCTTAAACCAGCTTTATGTATTAGCACTAAATATGCATTATTTTTTTACAAAGGGCACAGTGTTCCACGACCGCATGAGCAGTTTTCAAAATTGCAGAAACAGAAGTTCTTGCCCTTTTCAACATTTTCATCTTTTTTCTGCTTTCTTTTCTAAGATTCTCTCTTGTTCTGTAGTTCAAATACACACTGTGTATATTACAGACTGCTATGATAAAATAAGTTCAAAATGCTTTGTTTTCATCTTTCCTTTCCTTCGGATATTAAAACCGGCAGTTTAACAACTCTGTTGCTACTTACTAGTGAATCGCTGCCCTTGCCAACACCCAAGATAAGACAAGCTCATTTTCTCCCCAAATAAGAAGCTCTTTGCTGTGCATTCTGGGAACTGTAGTACAAGCCTTAGTTATTTTAAATCCGTTTTAGTAAGGTGCTTAATAATTCCCTTGAGCAACATAAACATGAAGGTCTTCCACTTGAATTTTTGATTACTTTGCAAAAGTAACAAGTATAGTATATTTTAACTAAATGAACAGAACACATCCAAAGTCTCTGTATCTTAGTATAATGGTGTGAAACAACTGGACAGGTAGAAAATATGCTGACACTGGAAACAGAAGGAAGCTTTCCCACTGACTTCAGTGGGAACAGGTACAAGCAGATAACTTTGAAAATCAGAATCTAGCATTGCCCCATTGGCTGTTTAGAACAGCTCAGTGTTTCACGGGCTCTGTTCATCTAATGTCAACATTTCTGAAAGCCAGGCGGCGGCTGCAAAGAAACTGAACAATTATGACATGCCAATGATGCCAAGCAATATTCATTTACAAGAAATAAACGACAGTAACTTGTAAGTATGCACTAATTACTTTTTATCATGTTATTTTGTTTCTTTGCTTGCTTGAAGTGTAGAAAAAAATGCGTGTCCCTATGGTATTTGCTTGTTTTCCCGCAGCAATTTCCTTAAGGAGCACCAGTGGTCAATAGAGGACAAGCTGACAGAACACCACACAGCTCTTCACACTTTATGCATCTGGAACAGTTATGTTGACATTGGCACATTAAAGTTTGTAGTCACTCAGGTCTTGCGAGCTTGGCTTTGCAAGCTCACGATTCCTGACTAAAATGTAGTTTTGTTTCTTTAATTTCACCTGAGATACACATGGGATCAATAAAAACAGGAACAAAGCTTCAGCCCTACAAATCTTTATATCGGAGCAGTCAGACTTTTGAGGCTTCAGGTTCCCAGCGCCTAAGATGTCTACAGTCTTTCAGGTGAAACACAGAGTGGGAGAGATAGCACAGTGCCTGTGAGCACTCTGATGTCTGCTGCTGCATATTAGGGGTGTGTGAAGCCTACAGTAATTGAATCCATTGCAAGGCCCGGGCTTACATATGGAACTTGAACAATAGGTATTTACTTAAATTACATAGATTACCTCAGAGATGTGGAATCTCTGCGCCCTGCCCACTTCCCTGAACCTCTGGAGCTGGGATCCTGTTGGGAATATAATGGGCTTAATTACAGTGTCTGGACTAGCCGAGTAGGACCCAGAAGGCAGGACTTAACCTCACCTCACCTTTTACATGCCAGTGACCCCAGGCTTGGCTGGGAAGTCGTTGGGGCCTCCAGAACAGCTTCTGGATTGCCCCAACCCATGCTAAAACAAGTGCCATGGCGAAGGGGAATCCCGCACGGGCAGGGCCTCCATACCTTTGCCTTCGTGGCTCCGCCGAAAGCACGTAGTGCCCGATGCTCACGGCAGCGGGGTGCTACTGCTGCCCGCCCCTAGTGAGGCCGGCGAAGGGAGCAAGGGCCCACACATGCTCCCGCTGTGCTGCCAGGCCACCCGCCGGCTGTCGCCCGAGCCGGGCGCAACCCTAGCCCACCCGGACCCCCACCCGCCACACCACACCACACCAGCAGCCCCGGCCCGGCGGGGCGGTCGGGGGGTGCGGCCGTCACATGGCAGGGGGAGGGGGCTGCGACGGGGCGGGCTGTGCTCGGGGCTCCCCCGGCTGCTCGGAGGCGGGCTGAGGCGGCGGAAAGTTCGCGGAGTGGCTGCCGCTGTCTCCCTTTACTTTTTTCCTACATCCCCCTCTCCCATCGCCTTCCCCCCTTGGCGGCGGCTCTGGGACATGACCGGGAGCTGCCACCCGCGCTGAGAGGCGGGAGGTCGCGCCGCGCCCGGGTCTGTCAGTGCGGGATCGCCAGAGACGGGAGCGCGGGCAGCGGCTCTGAGCCCGCCATGCCCCGCCGACCCCGCGGGGTGTCCGCTGCTTTCCTCCTCCTCCTGCTGCTGCTTCTATTGGGGGACCACGCCGCCGCCCGCTGCCCCGCGCCCTGCCGCTGCGCCGGTCACCTCGTCGCCTGCAGCCGCCTGGAGCTGAGAGGGCTGCCCGAGCGGCTGCCGCGGGGGGCGGTGCAACTGTGAGTGCCGGGGCGGTGAGCACCGCGGGGGGCTTAGGGGTGCTGGCCCGCGCCCGTCCGCCATCTTCTGCTCCCGGGGGTGGTGGTCCTGTCCGCAGAGGGGCTTTCGGGGAGGGAAGCGTGTGTTTCGTGGCGGTGCCGGCAGCGAGGTGCGGCCGGCGGCCAAGCTGTCAGTGGGATTGAGGCCCCGGTGTGATGGAAAGAAGAGCGGGCCCGGGAGCGCCTCTCGGTGTTTTGGGAAGGGGAGGAAGAAAGTTCTGATGACTTTGTTGGGAAATGTGCGATAGTCACAAAGTTAGTGTTGATTTGCGTGCCATGAGAACTGGGTCTCGGTTTTACTTGTGCGGTTTTTCACATCGATTGCCCTAGAGTTTGATCTGTAATGGTGTTTCTGTGAGCGGAGGTTCCCCGCTGGGTCCGGTGGCACGGGCTCGCCGAATCCGCAGTAACGGGGACTGAAGTGCCATTTGTAGAAAGCTTACTTTTCGGTGGAAAACTTCTATGGACAAAGCCTAAGTTATGGGAGCTTTGTAAAAGCTTGAAAATATCTGAGGAACTTTTCCCATTTGTTTTTAATCTTTTGTCACTGAGAGATCTTCTGTATTAGCCGTATTAATTTTCTGTTACATTTCCAAAGCAGATTGAGATAAGGACTTTAAAGTAAACAGGAAGACTTTCAATTAGTTGTGGCTAATTCTGTTCAATTGCCTCGTCTGGAGGTCATGCTGCTTTACTCATGAAATGTGGATGGCTGTATTGACACCAGATGGAACTGAACACAGGAATGGCTCTGGGAGTTGAGTATTTCCAGGAGTGTTACAGGAAAGTGTGAGAGGAAATAATTTTTTTAAATTTTCTCCCTTTTTTTTTTTTTTTTTTTTTTTTTTTTTTTTTTTTTA
>NDXB01010447.1:67844-85723 GCA_002631895.1 Agapornis roseicollis
TTTTTTTTTTTTTTTTTAACATGTTATAACTCCAGCAGAGCAAATCTACTCACGTCTGTTACTGTCTGGTAGGTCCTTTAGGCAAACATGTTTTAAATAAACCTTTTGCAGGGTTTTTGGATGAAATGAAGAAATGCAGGTTTTTAGTACTGATGCGGAATGCTTTTTGTTGAAATAATTACTGATTCCTAAGTCTTGTCTGAAGCATGAGGAACAGTAACATATTAGGCACTAACAGGCATAACTTCACTGAATTTTGGCTGTTTATTTGCATAGTTCTTATAATCCCTACAGGCTAAAGCCAAATACAGAATTAAGTTTAAGGGTAAAAATTGTGTCTACTCTGTCTGCTATAAAGCACCAAATTAGAGTCCCATCTAGATATTTGTAACAGCATATTTTTTCAGTATTTATATTTAAGAATGCAGAATTCAGATTTATGCAGCTAATATCTTCAGCTGCTGAAAACAAACGGATTCTTCAGTAGTCTATGGCCAGACAAATGTTTGCACTAGATTTTTAAGCAGTGAAAGATGCAGTCCTCTAACTCAAGTGTGGTTAACCTCATTTACAGGAGACCTCAAAATCATAATGATGAAACTAGCATTTGTGGGTTTTTGAAAATGTTAACACTATATTGGTTTTCCATCTTGAAGAGGGAAGTCTGTCAGGGTTTAGACACCTAAATCTTGCGGGGTTTGAACACTGGGAGAAGGCACGGATATGTATTAAGTGCTTGACTCCAGAATGGAGTCTTAGAAAACAGCTCCTCTAAAGCCTCCTAAAGGTTCTGGAGAGTCTTCCCCTCTCTAGGTGGTTTCCACCCAGCCCTCACACCCTGTTTTTGTGCTGGAAAATGCCTTTCACAGCTGCGGATCTGCTCTTGCATGCTCCTGTGCAGCCCTGGCTTGGAAGATGTAGGTGCATATCTCCTCCCTACCCGTGGCTATGCGCCAGACACCAGTGCCACAGATCTGCAGCTGTCTGGGCCTGATCCAGTATGCTGGCTCAGAGCGCACCTCATAACTGAGTACTGATGGTACCCCTTGTAATGCCCATATGTGCCTGGGATTATTTTTAATGTTTGAGTTTTATAATTATTTTTAACCACTGACTCCAGGGGAGGACAAAAGTGACAGTGCCAGGAATTGCATTGGCAATATTGAACAAGTACTGCATAAAGCACCAGACAGTTGGGGGAGTGTAAAACAAGGTTTTATTGTTCCCATGTGCTGTTGAAGAAACATAGGTACCTGGCTGAGTTGCAGCATTACACCTGTGTTCAGGGTTATGCAATGGTGGGTGTAGAGAAACTGGAGTTCTTTGAATCTGCAGTTGTTCAGGATTTAGTCACAGAGCACATGACCTAGCACAGACCCTAGATCTGTCGCAGTGTAAGTCAGTTCTGGGCTGTGTGCAGCAATGGTATACTGATTGTCAGGTTTCTTCACAGCCAGAACTGTGGATGGGGAGTGGATGCATCCTTGGTAAGTCCAGTATAGGTGATTGTACTGCGTTACATTATCTGGAAAAAGTGAAAGCTTCCTCATACATTCAACTTGAAATACACTTCATGCTCGCATGGCTAGATGGGGACCCCTGCATGTTGAATGACTGTTCGATGCTTAATTAGCACAGGGAAAAGCACCATGAAGTGTAAGAAACTTTTGTGGTTTTTTGTGATGCTACAGTGGCTCACCGCTGAAGCATTCTGGTGCAGTTCTGCATTGCAAACTCTCACAGGTGTGAGTTTAAGAGCTCATTAAAAATAGTGCAGTTTTTTTGCTGGCTTAGGTAAACTCAATGTTAGTATGTCCAGTGAGCACTTTGCAGATGGCTGAATTCATGCAGGTGAGTTAGTGACAGGTTGCAGTGCATGCGCAGGAAGGTGCATGTTCTGGTGGATAAGTGACTAAGAAGGGAGGGGTCTTCAAGAGTTCTAGCCATGGTTAGAAAAGCAATTATGAGTCTGTGCCGCTTGTGCATCTCTATGGTCTGTGTTTCTGTAATTGCTTTTATGCCTTCTATTGTGTGGTCATTCTTTTATTTCTGTGATGATTCCGCTACTTCTGAGGCTACACAAAAGCTTCTTCGGGCTCTATTTTACCGTATTGTAAAATATTTAAGACACATGATAAAGATGTATGGTGTCTGTAGGGAAAATAATTTCCTGACAGTGGTCAAGAAAATGTGTTGCATTCCTAGTACCCTGGCTTATTTTGTAGAACCACTGCAAAGACCCTAACAAGATTTCTTATAAGCTGCATCGGTATATATATTTGGGATCTACAATGCAGACTGGCACAAGCTGGGTACTCAAGCTACTTCTTCAAGTGTGATTGTGATACTAATGTGACTAGTATACAAACATCTTAAATTCAGAATACAGTTAGGCTTTCCTATGTTTTTGTGATATTGCTTAAGATTGCCATTAAAATTTGGTTATATAGGAGTCCTGAATTGAGTGAAAGCATGCAAATAGTGTTGAGATTTATGGACAGTCTTCATTGTGTACTTAAGATTATGCATTGCTTTAGAGAAGTGAGAAGAGTAAATGATACAACTGACTCAAGGAATGAGTCTGCAATGAGTATTGGTTTATGAGTGAAGAGATGGGGCAGAGGGGTTGTTGTTGGTATGTGAGTCAAAATCTTAAGGTGTTTTTCATGGGTCTTGCACACTTAGACATTGGGATGTCTACTGCATTCCAATGAATGACTCTGAATTGTTCAGAGGTACAGGAAATTCTTTGACACTGCTGGCAATGACCAGTCAAGGTATTTATACTTAGTTATACTTGTATACTCAAATATACTAATGTAAACAAAATCCCATTTTTATGTACTTGGAAACAAATGATAACATAATTTGGGTTGAAATTGTATTGCTTTACACAATTTATGGCAAAACTGACAGGCTGTTTGTTTTTGTAACCTCCTAGGGACTTAAGTCACAACAAATTATCTTCAATCAAGACCAGTCTCTTGGATCACCTTCATAGTCTTCAGGAAGTGTAAGTTAATTTGTCTTAATAAAAAACAAACAAACCCAAACAATCAACTCCCTGAAAAAAAAAACAGCAGCAGCAACAACAAAAAAAAACCCCAACCAACCAAAAACCCCAACCAATGTTTGTGTATGCTAATTGTATCCCTGTTTCTAATAATTGGGTAAACAACAAAGAGGCTTGCTTTTCTGATACTTTGCATCAAGTGGAACTGACATTAATTTTTAATTTTGTGATGACACTGTTTTGCCATTTAGCAACTCCAATGTACATATTTCTTGAAAGCTCACTCTCCATTTTCTAACATTAATAGGAAGTTGAACTACAATGAACTGGAGATCATTCCAGATCTGGGACGAGTCTCTGCAAATATAACGGTTTTGTCTCTGTAAGTAGATTTTACTATTGTCCCTAGTTAGTAGAACTAACTCCACAGGGTTTGTGGAAATATGTGCATTACAAAGATTAAAGTGAAATAATTGGAAATAGAGTAGCTTGTGGTTAGAAGTTCATTATGCCATATTATTTAGCAGGTTGTTTAAAATGTGTATAATTGAGCTTAATCCTCGTAGTTTTTATGCTTCCCTTAGATATAAAGGCTACATTAGAATTAATTTATGTTGTGGTAGTGCCCAGAAGCCTCAGCCCTGTTGTGCTGGGCGCTGTGCAAACATTAGTAAACGTTATACAAACTTGTACAATGCAGACTTTAAAACAAGAGTTATACTCTATCATTATGCATCTTGGCTGAAATCCTGCTCGTGTTAAATCATGGCAGAGTTCCATTAATTTCAGTGGGCAACATGGGGAAATCCCTCGATAAGCAGCTTCAGGACAAGTATCTAGGTTAGAAGATATTTTGCCAATATCTTTAAAATGTCTTTTTGAGCCCATTTTAATGTGTAGCATAATTTTTTTTTGCATCTGCAGTTAATGGATATAATCATGTGTCACAATTATATGTACATTTGTTGTTTTGTTTGAAAGAAATGAGTAGGTTACTTAATGTGGCATCTGTAATATGAGTATAAAGTTGTAAAAGACATATAGGACCAGTAACCAAACCAGTTGATTTTAAAGGAAACATTATTCCTGAGGTTTCCACTCAAAATCAGTTTTGAGTGGAATTAGAGAAACTGCTATGATGTAGTTTCTCTAATTGTTGAAGGAACTGTTACAAAATAGTTACTTTAATGCTATTAATTGAGAAAGGGAAAAGACACCTCTTTCATGTGTGGGATTTGTATTTTATCAATGGGAATCTAAAGTGTCTAAAGCCAGTAATATGTAGCCCTCAGGCCAAACCCTGCCCTTGAAAACAAATTGCAAGTTACCTTTCTTGAAGAAGCCTGAAGGGTTAAAACAATACAATAAACTTTGGAAAGCTGTTCAGTTAATTAAATTGATCACTATTCAATTGCTTACATCTGGGGATTTATAGGGGTTTGTTTTTACTCTGAGCTCAGGTCAGCTAAGTCAGCTGGTGTAGCCGCTGTGTCTGGATTGCTCTGTTTGAGTAAGAACTAAGTGATATTTGATACTGATGTGGTTTCTTACAGATCAGAATCAGAAAAGAATGAAAGAAAAAGCAGATGGTGTCTGACAAATAACTGTTAAATTTAAGCATATCTTCTATTTTGCATTAGTGTTGACACTGTTTTCACATTGACATAGCACTATGTAGTTTTAAGCATCTAACTGATCTAAAGAATATATTTTTTTACATATTTGCTAAGGTTCATTTTGCCACAAGGTTGGAAATAGTATCATAATAAGGTGTTTTATATCCTCCTGCCTTCTGAAGAGTGCAAAGTCCTTCTCGTGGAAACTGAACTAGTTTAGATGAACCCAAAATCATCTTTCTGCAGCTGTGCAAAAATTTTTGTATTTCTTCGAGAGTGTAAATGAAAATCGGTCACTGCTGGTCTGGTGTTGCGTATCCTTGGGTCACTAGCTTGGTTCATTTACTTAGGTGGTCAGACATGGAGAACCCTTTGTTAGATCTGTACTGTCAGTGAGCATATAATAGTTAAGACAATTGTTTGTATCAAAACAAATGTACAGAGAACATAAAATTAGACCGGTATTTCATTGTTACAAAAAAAAATAGCATCTTGTTTCTTTTGCAGAGGTTTCTATTTTATATACAGAAGAGACTCATAGGATGGTTTAGATTGGAGAAGACCTTTAAGATCATCTAGTCCAACCATTAACCTAGTGCTCCCAAGTCCACCACTAAACCATATCAGTGCCACATCCACATTCTTTTAAATACCTCCAGGGATGGTACCTCAGACACTTCCCTGGGCAGACTGTTCCAGAGCTTGACAACCCTTCCAGTGAAGAGATTTTCCCCAATATCCAATTTAAACCTCCCCAGCACAACTTTAGGCCATTTCTTCACCTTGTCCTAGTGCTTGTTACCTGGGAGAAGAGCCCAATACCCAGATCACTACAACCTTCTTTCAGATAATTGTAGAGAGTATAATGCCTCCCCTGAGCCTCCTGTTCTTACAGGTTGCAAGTTACTTATGTAAAGATGTTAAATCTCTTTTTACAGAAAAGACTGTAAATAGTTATAAAGCAGCTGTCTGGGATAAAAATATATGTAATACAGTGTTTTTATAGATGGACATATGATCTATCAATACCTTTTTTTTTGAGAATTGAAAATAATATGTTCACTTATTCTTTCTGTGTTGGATTTTTTTTTGGAGGGGTTCAATCAAACTGAATTAATGTAAGTCATGCGAAGAGAACACATATGGAACAATTAGAATATAATTTTTAGAACCACTCTTCAAAGAATAACTGTACTCAAAACGTCTGATGACTTCAGGATTTTAAACTTTTATATGAAAGGAGCTTGTGGAGCTTTTCCAAAACAAACTGCTCTTTCCTTATTGAGTCTTTGTTCTGACTTTCAAATAACAGCAGAAAAGAGAGTGCTAGTCTTCTGAAACTTGATTTGATTGTATTTCTGATGAGATACATATACGCTGGTTCATTACTGTCAGTTGAAAAGCCAGGTTTTTTTTTTCCAAGGCGGCTTCAAGGAATGTTGTGGAAGTGGCGCCGTCCTTTCTTGCCAAAATCTTCATTGTTGAAGTTTCAAGATTTTTCTTCTTTTTTTTTTTTCTTTCCCCACTTCTCAGGACTTGTCACTCAGCTGTGGAGCCTTAGAATTTTACCTGTTCTGCAAGAATTTTCTTGCCCTGCAAAGGAGTTTACGCTTCTGGTATGCCTACAGTAAATAATAGTGCAGGTATTTCCATACAGCACTGTGTGTCTAAATTCTTTGAGCAGTATAAACAAGCATGGGTGGATTATCATGTTAGTGTAGTTTCCATTTCTGGAGCTACCTCATTGCTACCTATCTTAATTGATACGTATCTAGCTTAGATATTTGCACACTGTTGAATTATGCAGAGTAAACATACCCAGAGCAGCAAATGTTCCTAGTCTCATGATGACAGTCTGTAACACGAAATAATAATGCCAGTGTTTTGTCTCTGTGGTTGCCAGCTAAGGGTTGAACACCATGGGGGAGAAAAGTATTGGGCAGGCACACCCCCTACCACCATCCTGGGAAGACCTTGTCTGTGTGAAGGAGTATACAAATACATGCAGCCGCACTCTTATTACATGGCGGGAGATACTCATCATACAAATTAAAATACAGATGTATCTATTCTTATCACATGGCATAAGAGAGCTTCAGAGCCTCCTGGGAATCTCTGGAAGCTGCTGTGAACTAAATGGATTGTACTTGGGCTAAATCTGATCAGGAGGCTCCAAACAGCACAGTTGGTAGCTAGGAGGCCAGGTCATCCTACATGCTGGACAACATAATCTTTTGGGGAGAATACTGGATTTAATAACCAATTTCCACAAATATATAACACAGATGCCACATGCAGTAATGTAGGTGTATTTATCTACCCCTAGGACTGACATATATTAGGTGTTGGTAGAAAATCCTGCAGTTCTGGGAGAATAAACAAGTTTCTTTTCATTGTGCTTAGATAGGTGGATTGCTTTTGTGTCAGGTAGTGAAACGGATATTCATGCCCTCATTCCAGGAGAACAAGCAAAGTTCAGAATTTAGTTCCCATTCTGATGGCATTCCTTATCCAAGATGTACCCGTCCTGTCCTGCTTATCCTGAAAATCCACTAGAATCTGTGGTGTTGATACATGAAAAGAAAACTGGTATTGCCTACTAGGTCTGTCATTGCTGTAAAGTTTCGTACCTGAGTTGGATCCAGAAATAGATTGAAACCACGCAATAGAAGTACAATAGCCTTGAAGTCCTGCATGGTGTTAAACTACCAACTACTGTTTGCATAGAGGTTTTACTTGAAAATGCTTCAGAAAATGTTATTTTTCATGTGATGAGTGCTTTGTAAGGAAGATGGACACTGATTTGTAAATGCTGCAACTTTAAGGTTTTGGGGTTTTTTAGGACTTACAGTTTAAATAAGAACCCCATGCTACTTTGCTTGCAGAATTTTTTAAAATAAGTAATTGTAGACACCATTCGACATCATCACCGCACTGTGTCTTTGAATGCTATGGAAAGAAACAGAACAGCTTTAAGTATTAAAGTATCCTGCCTCCCCAGCTAAATTTTATTGTTCTTATCAAAATGTGTACGTAAAGCATGTTTTATATTACCCACATCCAGGATATGTTATATAGCCATCATCTTGCTGTCTGCAGGGACTAAAAAAGCTGTACATGCCGAAGTCACTAGTGCGTATAGTGAAATTCTAGTGTTAGGCTAGCTTTAAATAGTGGTCTGTTTTAAATAACCTTGTGATTTTACTTTTTGTTGAGTAGAAATTATTTTATTTAAAAGCACTAGTACATGTGATGCAGATGATTTAAATGAAAACATTATAGTTTACATTGTAAAGACTGATCATGTTAGTCTAGAACACAAATATTTGGTCTTGATAAAGCCAGAGTGGAGAATAGAAAGTTCATGGTACAGAAGTAAAAAGAGCATGGATCATTCACAATTCAGTAACGTTTTTCAAGTTTTACAGTAATATATGGTTTGTAATAGTTTCCCACTTTTTTCAGAATGTGAGACCTCCCATTCATAAGTCACATATAGAATGTGCAGCGTGGCACAAGTCTTCCTCTGCTGTGCTGAGGAAAATCCCATCCAATCCCATCTGTACAGGAAGCCTTTAAGGCAGTTAAAACAAGGAACCGCATGGTCATTCACTTTTGAGGTCTGAGATGAAGAAGAATATTGCCAGTATTGAGTAGGATTCTTGAAGTGCGCTCACTTGTTTGTTTGTGCTGGGCTGCATCCTCAATTCTCTGAAGGCTTTCTACAGTCTTCCATTTGTAATGTCTTTCTGTTGGTATATGGTGAGTTTAAATGCATTATGTTTGAAGATGTACTGTGTCCTGGATGTTTAAAAAGGTAAATAAACAAAAAGTATTAACAAAGATTAGTCAGGAGATAAAAACTGGACAAAAGGACTGTAGCCTGTCTTAAATGACTGCAGGTGTCACAAGTTTGAATAGTAAGCAAAATTGTTCCAACTTTAAATGTAGCTTTCTTATCAGCCACTACAAAATGGTTCTGATTACGTGGTATCTGAGGCCTTTGATGTTCAGTGAACACTTCTGAAAAAGCAGATGTAGAAGCTAGAAATGAATTGTGCCAAAAAAGTACAAAGTCATTCTCTTCAAAGGGGAAAAAAAAAACATAAAATTGCCTAAGCCATCAACAAGGATTTGTTTAAAAAATCATTATTTTGATCACTGGAAACAAATGAAAATCTGGGGAATGCCTAAGAAGTGTTTTGAGGTCCAGGTGGTAGTCTGTGGGCTGAATAAGACACTTGTTGCTTGTCTAATCTGCAGCGGGGAATTTATTGAAGATCATCTCCAAGTGTTAGTGTAGACTACGCTTCGTGAATAAGCACTGAAATTTTACAGAAGAGCCCAGATTTAGCTTTGTTTAGTCTTTTATTAGCTGTAGCCTGCTACTTTGCTTAGTTGCTCATTAATCCTGATTTCAGTGATCAGTCAAATTTCTTCAATGGGCAGCATGCTTTGCTCTAATTGATGAAAGACCTAGTAACAACATGGTTGTTGGTTGAGACTGGTAAAGCATTGTGCTGTCAGGTAATGGAGACAGAGCTATCTCTGATGTGATACAAACCCTTAATATGTGGAGTTTATCATACTGCAGTGTCAGTATCTCTACTTACAGGGCTTTCAGGATTTTTCATGGTACCTGACTTAATATGTAATCTGAAAAAGTATTTTTCCTTATTAATTTTAAAACTGCGTAAACTAACTCTTAAATTGAAGCGGCATATTGTAAACCTCTGCTAAACAAACAATGAGCTCATGACTAGAGATTTATAAATTAACCTTCATTTTAAGTAGCTTCGTGCTCACTTTGTTCTCTTTAGCGGGAAGAACAGAATAGTCGTACCTTCTTCATTTGGGGTTAGAATAATAGAACGTAGGCTGGTCACTGATTTTCATTCTTGGCTAAAAAAGAAAGAAAGTATCTTCATTGTCAAAAAGATATCCTTCCAAAATGTAAGTGTGCACTGTTACATCCTGGTGGCTTTAATTAACCAACATACAGCTTAAATGCTTATCTTAATTTTATGGACAAACCTAGTTACCAAAGGAAAGTGGTGATTAAGTGCTTATCCTATTTAGAAGGGATTTTATTTTAGGATTGCTTTTCCAGTTCTGTTTAAAAAGGCATATTTAAAAAAGAGTGATAGTTTGCACTCAGTGGCAGTACCTTCATGAGGAAAACTCCTGCAAAGGGCCTTCTCTAAAGATAGAAGGGTTTGGGTTTTTTTTATGATTTTTATTTGTAAGTTTATTTGGAGTAGGGATAGGTGTGAGAAACCTGTGCCTTTGTTATCTCACAGTGGGCAGGGGAGTGGAAGCTGTGTATAAAATCTGGGAGAATGCTTTCTCAGCATTTAGAAAGCTACAGTCACAAGAAAGATGTTAGATGCAGCTCCTGAAAAGGGAAGCTTACATTCAGTAGGAGTGGATGCTTTTCCCTTTGACGCTTGCCAGAGAAAGTGGTACTGTGTGTTTATAAGGCTAGCATACTAAACTGAAGTCTGGCTTCCAATATTAAGAAAATGTTGGTCAAATATTTTACATCATTGTCATCTCTTCAGCTACCACTTTATTATGGGAAGGATTAAGATTTAGATACTGCCTGGAAGAGTTTGTTTTGAAGAAGGCTTGAAAGAAAGAGTAGAGGAATGTCAGACTGGGCTTCAGGCATAAGGCTACTTGGAGAAGGTTCCAAAAATGGGAGTGGTGGTAAACCACGTGTGACTTGGGCTGAAGTTGGGAGCAAAAAGCTAGAGTGAAGAAACTTACTGGGATTAGTTCTTGCAGTCTTTGACATTTGGTGCGGAGACTAAGAGGAAGTAAATGAAAGAATTTGAGAAGGAACCCGTCTTAGTCAGACTTGCAGACATGGAAACTAGATTTTTATGGCAGTAATTTAGGCTGAATGATGGGAAAGGGAAGAAGTATGTGAAAACCCAGAGTTTGTTGTAGCAAAAATATAAAGTAGTGACAGCCTAGATTGATGCTTTTACAATGAGAATGGAAAAGAATGCAAACTTTGAGCTATTTGCAGTGGAAAAAAAAAATGGCATAAGGTGAATTAAAAAGAAGAATGATGGATCAGAAAAATGGAGAACACTGTTCGTGTGTGACCAAATGGAAGACTAGTAGGAAATTTTACCAAGGAGAAGGTGCAAGGTTGTAGGGCATATAGTATAGAGAATGAGGGAAGTCAGAATGAAGTTGTCAGGTTTAAATATTGTGTTTATATCTTGGGGAAGTGGTAGGTGGTTATTGCAATATATCAGTGAAATGTAATGATTTGGTCCTTTGAGTGAAGGAGAAGTGGATAGGAGACAGTCGAAACTAGGAGTAGTTCAAGAAGGTTGTTGTCTGAAGTGCCTAGAGTTTAGTCTGCACCTTCAAAAAGGAGGGTTGGCTCTGTAGCAGTAAAGGATAGGTGTTATCACTCAACAAGTCCATACATCATATTAGAAAGGTGATTTATGATCCTGGAGGGCATTATGCTGGGTTTAATCTAGGTCTAGAATTGTCCAGGATTTTAGCATTAACTGTCATAGGGTGCACCAAGTCTGCAGTGGGTTATTATTTCTGTTGTCAGTCTATGCTGAATTATCTGTGCCTGCACTGTTTTTGTGTACCATCTTTAAAATAAAGTGATGAGTTTACACGTTCACTTGGTTATCACATAAGAAGTAACTTGTGATTATTTTTGGAAAGGCCAGAAAGTGAAATGGGAAACAGACTCTCAGTTATCAAGAAGAGAGTTTGTACAGGAAGTTTAATT
This sequence comes from Agapornis roseicollis, assembly GCA_002631895.1. Classification (NCBI taxonomy): domain Eukaryota; kingdom Metazoa; phylum Chordata; class Aves; order Psittaciformes; family Psittacidae; genus Agapornis; species Agapornis roseicollis. The sequence goes on from NDXB01010447.1 coordinate 79,243, forward strand.
ACATATATTGATACTATAACTAAAATCAAAAGAGATGATGAAAACATTTCTGATCACAGGGTTGTTCTGTTCTGCATCTTTCTCTTTCCCTTTTCCTAGTTTATATTTGGTTTGGGAATCAATAAGCTTTGTTGTCAAGTTTTGGACAGGGTAGCAGCAGCCTGCAAAGTTCTTTGTTTTAATTTTCTGCTTTATGCCTGTATACCACAAAAAGTACAAAAAAATAACAGCAGAGACTTGCTGACATCTGGCTTGAAAGTGCAATGACAGGCATTGATCATGGAATGAGAAAGACCTGCAAAAGAAAAAAAACCTGCTTGCTCTAAGGAAAGAGAAGCCTGTGCGTGAAAGGGGCATGAAACTTGTAGACCTACCAGTAGGACTGGAAGTAAGCCAGAATTCTGGCTTTGTTTCTGGCATCTTTGTCTTGGAGAAAACCAGTTTTGCTTGAAATTTTTCTGTATATTAACAGTTGCAAAAATTTAGAAAACTGGATGTTACTCAATGCAGGTGGGTGTCTGGTGAGAAGAGCATGTAGTCCAATTCGTATAGGGGTATTTTGTAAGGGTAGTGTTCAGCTTGAAACCATAATTACAATATTTTAAATGATATAGTTGTTCATTACAGTCTGGTTAATTTTAGTAGTCAAATGTGTAGAAATTTGAGAAAAAAAATTATTTTTTCCTCTTTCTTCTTGTAGGAGTAACTGAGATTCTTTCTTCTCTTGAAGTTGTCCAGCCTTACCCTAAAAGCCACAAAGGATGTGGCTTCCAGCACTTTGTAAAGATGTTAATTACAGTTCTAAGGAAGTTAATTAAATCTTGATCTTTCACTTTTATTTTGCTTTTCTTTTTGCATATTTTTTTTTTTACTTGGTGTCTTGACATCATTGTTGCTTATAAGAGCTCCAGAAGTCCAAAGGAGTTTGTGCAGGAGTGCAAGAAACAGTAGATGATATGTGAGGAGTTGTATGGTGTTGGTGAGTGGAGGGAAGAACAGGTGAGGCAACCACAGAGAGCTGAGGAAACTGAAACAGGAGGTTGTAAGCACTAGTGGAGACCACCAATTATGTGCTCTGCCGGGGACAATTGCATCTGGTTTGCCTGTGCTCTGGTATGGCAGCATCCAAGCCAGCTCTAATCTGGAAGCCGCATAAACACAAGATTGTCAAACTAAACATCTATGAACCCCAGTGTCTCGGCTTCAGCTCTGCTCAGAAAGATTTTATCTAGCCCTAGCAGAGTGCTTTTTTCTCTTTACATATACTTTTTTAGTCTTTAGCAGGAGCTTCCAGTATGATTTCATTTGTCTGCTTGTGAGGCAAATGTAAGTATATGCTGCTTCTCAGGCCTTGGTTGAGATACTGTATTAGTCTAGCACCAGATGGATGTTAGAACAGTTGTTTTACGTCCAACTACTTTAGGGAACAGGCTGCACAGACAGCTCTCCAAAATTGTCTGTCTAGACAGCTTGTTTTTTTCGGGTTGCTCCACCTCTAGCCTTCTACACATGATCCTTGTCATGATTATGGTGCAAGATAAAACTAAAGCTTCTCAAAACACAGCAGATCAAGGTCTACCTGGAAGAAAGAGTTACGGTGGAGAAGAAATTGCAGGAATATTTTTTGTTTGTTTTTTTGGCTGAAATTTTGAGTAGAAACAAAAGGGAGAGCATCAGATCTAAATATTTCTGCATAGGGGTTTCCATCTTACAGGATTTGACTAATAAAGCTTGCATACTTGGGTAGAAAACATACTGTCAGTCTTTATCAAGAGATGCTTATATTGGATATGTACTTTTTGTTTCCCCAGCACATAAGAACTATTACATCTAAATGGTGTTAACTAGATCCTTAAGTAGACCCTTAACAACATGGATACAGAAGTTGCTGTCTTGCTTGGTACTTCCCCAGAGGCAAGGAAGGCACAAGTTAATATGTCAGATACGTTGTAGCTGTTTATATAGACTGAATCTTCAGGTTGTGGTTGGTAGGGCTGTTACAGATGTTTTGGCCTAGTGGTGTGGTTAAAATCATGAATGCTGAGAAAGAAAGCTAAGGTTTCTCATACCCATAATGAAAAACTGATACTCTGTCTTGAGCTGGTATTCACACAGGCGTATGCAAAACTAATTAAATCAGTCTGCATGCACTCTTGGGTGGGTGGTATGTTTTTTTGTTGCTGCAAGTCAGGGTGTAGGCACTCAAATTGCAAAAGGCATGTTCAAATTCATGCAGGTATTTTTGGTGGTTTTGTGTTCCTCAATGCTCCAGCTTCTTTAGCTGTAACAGGAGAAGTTGTTGGGAAGCTGCAGCGTGTTGCTGTTCCTTGCACATGAAAAAGTTGTTATCAAATTGCTCCAGGTCTGCTTCTGTGAGAACCTGATGTGCTCGTTCTGTTGTCGCTCTGATCTCCCTTTGAGGGTCTCTGAAATGAAACCAGTGTGGTGTGTGCAGCAGCTTTTGTCTGAGTACAGTAATAATAGCACTTTGATGGAGAGTTTGCCGTCTTGGGGCATTTGGTTTTTGTTTGTTTGGTTGGTTGGTTTGGTATTGAACATACTGAACAAACTTGTATGTCATTGTACCGACACAGAGGATATTGTTTGGTTCTGCCTTGACAATTAGATAGGCGTACATTTTCGAACACATTTTTCTTGACTAATTTTGACAGCAGTTTGGCAGTTTTGAGGAAGTTGAGACATTGTTTTTATTTTATATACTTAAGTGATGATTGTGGACAAAAATTAGAATTGAAGTTTCTCATTTTAACTAAAGTTGGGCCTTGAAACTATTCAGGTATGTTCAGCGCTGGGTAATCTCCTTTGAGGTGTGAATTATGGCACTTCAACTTTTGTAGAGAAAACTGCAGTAGGAGATTGGAGCAATAAGGAGTGAGCCATTTGGATATTTTGCATTTGAGTGGCTTCTACAAATATGAGTAAGCAGGCAGGTGCAGTGAAGGCTGGTTTGATTTTTCATTGCAAGATGAACTAGGGCTTTAAAGTGTTCACCATTCCAGTAAACAAAAGAAGTTGCTTTCTCCCCACAATATGACCTTATCATCTCCAAAAAAGTAAAACCTTCCCTCAAATAAACAAGGTGGGTTTTTCTGTTTGTTTGGTTTTGTTTTAACCTGGTCTGTGTCAGGTAATTTGCCAGTTAGTTTAAGTGCTAATCTGAAGGCTGTATAAGAGCTTTATTCAGTTCCATTAGGTCCAACTAAACTTTGTAATACAGGGGCTATTATCCTGCCAGTTGTGAGGAATTTCTGTTTTATGGAGCAGTGCTGACACAAAGACAGCACTGTGCAAGCCATCTCTGTAACTGAACACTTTCACACTGCAATTTAGGAGGCGTGCAGTTCAGGAAATTGCTGGCTTCTGCTGGAGCACACTTTTACTGCAAGGAAAATTTTATTCGTCACTCAAGTAATTGGCAGTTTTAATACCTTGTTAGTAATTACCTTATAAACAAAGTAATGCATAAATGCAAGGCTCTGTGACCTGTTTTCTAACTCGCAGTCTTATTTGGCCAGTGGAATTGACACATGGTGGTGGTGTTTGTTGTTGTTTTTTATTAAAGTAATTTGTTTCCATTTATTATAAATACTTTCAGCTAAGAGTTAAAAATATGCAGTGTACCTCTACCAGACAGCCTGAGGAATGAAACATGATACAAGCGCAGCGTTGGAGGGGCTGCAAGATCATTTACCCATTCCCACATGTGGTCAGAAGGCCCATTAATCTAGCTTCTGGTTCAGTTTTTGAGTCAGGATGTTTTTTGTCTTGAGCAGTAATCCCCCACACCCCTAAAATATGTGAGGGTTGTCCATGCTATTCTGAATGTGTGGCTTACTATCTGATCCACAGCAAGTATTTCCAGTGAAGGCAAACACCTAGAATCTGCATTCTTGTTGATAGTTTTACTGAATTTGCCTTTCCCTGCAATCTCTAGTAGTTGGGGAGAGCTCCTAAATCTTGATAATTCATCATAGTAGGCACAAAATGCACCACAGGCAGAACTGACTTGAGCTTCTCAAGGTAACGGGGGTCATTTCAGATTTCATTCATTTAACTAACTGGTCATGATCTGTTTTCCCCTATGTACCATTAGGCCCCAACAACCAACCCTGTTAATGCTGGTAATATGTGTATATGATTCTGTACATTATGCAACTGGGATGGAAAAACCTGGTAGGTTGCTGGGTACAAACATGAAATAGGATAGCTGGAAAAAGTGCCTTTCATTGGAAGTAAAAAAAGGGGTGTTCTTTAGAGTAGACTGGGATACCAGTGTCTTTAAACAGTTGCAGAGTTTTTGTTGTGGAATTGGGTGTAAGGCATAACTAAAATCTGACCAGGCATGAAAACCAGAACCTCTATAATGAGCAGAAATTTAATTTTTCTGAACTCATCAGAAGAATGTACAGGATGAAATACTAGGTCTAATTGCAGATCTGTAGAATGTTTTTCTGAGGGAATGCACTGTCATCCATCTGCTCAAACCTAGCTGTTTTTCTGGAAATTCAGTCTGATTTTCATGCTGTAGGATTTTTCAAAGAAACAAAACACTATAGCTAGTATGATGTTGATTTGATTAAAATAGAATGTCTCTAATAACATTTAATTACAATACTGTGACATACTGTTCAATGCAAATATTGGGTATTTGTACTGTTCAGAAATAGATGATCAGAGTTTTACGTCTTTCTTTAAAAGCCATGAATTGAAGTAATTGGATTATAATGCTATTCTTTTCATCTTGTTTGCTGGGATTATGTTTTAAGCAATGTTGGTGAACACATGTATTTAGAGCATTCCAATTTGTGATGGCTAGAAATGAGTGTTATGTCTAGAGCACATACTTTATTACTTTTCTTTAACTAGAAGGTATTTTCAAGTGGGAGAATTTAAAACTAACTTTCATCAGTCATGTGTAGTTAACAAGTGTTTACTCTGGAAATGACATTCTTTTGACTACTGTCCTTAAATTTTAGGACCAGCAACAAGATTGCCAACATCTTGTCTGAACATTTGAAGCCATTTGAGAGTCTAGAAACTTTGGACTTGAGCAACAATAACATATCAGAGCTAAAAATATCATCATTTCCATCGTTACAGCTCAAGTATCTGTAAGTAAAACTTAGTATTACTGTTTTTTTCTTTCAGGTTACTTTCAGAAAAACTTGCTGGAAAACTTAAATTGGCAGCAGTTTGTTAAGGTACTAAATCTTCTAATTAGATGCGTATCAAATACTTATTCCTGCTTTCGCCTATTGTTTAACATAAGCTGCTAACTTGAATGCATGAGTTGTTGCAACAAGTTGATAAAACAAATAGATGTGTCTCTTGAGAGAAATAACTGTATAACAGAATGAACTTAAGTCCCTCATGGTTGAGCTAGTCTTGAGTTGCTTGGAGTTGGGTGGACTTTTTTGAATCTACCTTTAATCCTTATTCAGTAGGGCAATAGCAGTGCCAGAGCTATAGTGAGTGAGAATAAAGTAATGGGCTTGCAACATTGTATCTTCTGCCAATAACACAATCCTTCAGAACAGAACAAAATGTTGGTGGTGAAATACTATTTGACCATAGACTGAGCTGTCAAGAGCTCTAATTAGTATGATAAATGAAATTCCATTTATGAAGGAGTAGGCAGTGCAGGAGCTTTGTGTTTCACTACTTGGTATTGAGAATTTATTAAATAACTGTAAATTTAACCTTCTAGACATTGTTTCAACAGGTACATTAACAGTAACCGAATAACCTCCATGGAGCCTGGTACCTTTGACAATTTGTCTACTACACTTCAAGTATTGAAACTGAACAGGAACAAAATTTCAGCAATCCCTCAAAAGATGTTTAAACTCTCCCATCTGCAGCACCTGTAAGTGCAACCTACAATTGACTAATTGTTTTCAGGTTTTCCAAAGCACTGGCAGTGCTTGAACTTTAGCCTTTAATTTAACCAGAGGCAGAGTGAGACAGACATAGAAAACATATTACTGCAACCCTTACTAACTGCAGCTTTGTGCTCAACAAAACTAGTCTTATGTATTGGTGAGATGTGAATAGTCTTTGTGTTAAAATCATGTTTGCCTATTAAAAGGGGGTGGGGGGGAAAAGGCTGGAAAAGGGGTCATAGTGGTATTCCTATAAGAAAGCATTGGAAAAATACTGAGTGAAGTAAACTTGGTTTGCTACAGCAGTCTCATTTATTTTGTGCTTTCATGGTGAAATGAGGGGATTTTTTTATTCTTTCACGGTGAAATGAATTAATTTGCTTTCAGGAGGTATGATGAGAAGCAATATGCTTGGGTAAATAGACCTCAGTCAACTTCACTGATACAATGCTGTCTATAAATGTTTTAACAAACAAATAATAAAGTTATTTAATACAGAATAGGCTGGGAAAGTATTTTTTCTTTTTTTTTTTTTTTTTTAAAAAAAAAAAAAAAAAAAAATTAAAAAGAAAAGGAGT
>NDXB01010447.1:90052-118265 GCA_002631895.1 Agapornis roseicollis
TTTTTTTTTTTTTTTTAGAGGAATACATGCTCTTGAGGAACTACGAACTTTGTTCTTTCAAACAGCTCTTGTGGTTTGACTTTTTGATTTTCTTTTTTTTTCCCCCTACCACCTTAAACAGGGATCTGAAAAACAATGAAATATCATGGACTATTGAAGATATGAATGGTGCCTTCTCTGGCCTAGATAAACTTAGGAAGCTGTGAGTATTGCTAAACTATTTGTATCTCATCTATTAAAAAATCAGGTTGTTATGTGTGTTTCAAGGGACAAGTTCAACACTTAATGATGTTAAACTTTCCATAGCTGTTTGGGTTTGTTTATTTTTCCTCCCGTACCATTTTGTTCTCAATAAAGTCTTCCTTTTCTATAAAATAAATTCTAGAATTTTCAAGTCAAACTGATCTGAAATATTTTAAATATTACTACTATTTATGGAAACATTACTCAAAGAACTAGGGTTTCCCATAATGGGAAGAAATAAGTGCATTATATAACAAAAGCATAGTGACAGGGATAGTCTTTAATAAAGTAATGCAGCATCCAGTGGAATTCCATCAATTTCTTTGCATTGAAATTTTCAGATGCACATCAATGAAATAAAAAGATGCTTATGTGTATACTTTTAAAATAACCCATATAATTGAACTGTACACACTAAATGGCTTCTAAATCTAGATGTTTAGTCAAGAGGAATAAATTAGTGTCTTTTAGAGATGAGTTGTTTTCCTGCATTGGGGAAGGAAGGTTGAATGGTGACTATTATTCACTGTTTAGAAATCAATACTAAAAATGAAATTGTTCAGCTCAGAGGATGCTTCCTTTTTATTGCACCTTTTTTGCATCATGTACTTGCATTTTTCAGGGTACTCCAAGGAAATAGGATTAGATCTATTACAAAGAAAGCATTTTCTGGTTTGGATGCACTTGAACACCTGTAAGTAGTAGAAATTCACATTTAACCCAACATTGGAAAAATTTATTTTTGATACTAATTGAAATAAAAGTAGGACTAAGAAACTACTTCTGACTTTGCATGAAATACACTTACCCTGCTTCCTACTGTGATCAAGAGAAGTTTCTTTATTTTGGAATTATGCTGAATATGAATTTTGAAATCAGTGAAGAAAGTGGATATGTATTAAGTATGCTATAAACCTCCTTAATCCTATCTCTAGTTTTTGAGCCAGGGCATCCTTTATATATCACTAAGATAGCAAACTATTCCTTGAGTCTTAAATACATCCAGTGTGATAAATTACTCTTTCTTCCTCTAATGTTCTTTTCCTTTTTTTTTTTCCCCTAGAGATCTAAGTAACAATGCAATTATGTCAGTTCAAGGAAATGCATTTTCACAAATGAAGAAACTCAAAGAATTGTAAGTTTATATCTAAAGACATCACCTCTATAAAATTTATATATCCATAAAAATATATAAATAAAAGCCTTGTGAGATGTTGCCTGATACAGTGATAAACTCCCAGTGTAATTTCTCTGAAGTTACGTAGGAAGGGTATGTCAACATTTTGTGTTTTTTATGTTTTATGTGATGACTATTTAAGTGAGAGAGTGTAGGCTCAGAGGTGTTCATTTTCTGCTACATTTGGAGTCCTTATTTTAAATCGGCTGATCTCAAATAGGTAATAGATAAGTGTGACTTTGATGTAATGTGCTATAAGATGAGCAGTGCTGTTGCTGAGCTAAAGCTTAGTGGACCAGTGAAATCCAGTGCTGTAATTCTTCTGCAAAGACCTGGTTGTCAGTGCTTGTAATTGAGTCCTTCTGTCCTGTAGTAGCAGAGGGGCAGAAAAATCATGAAGTCGTACTGGGAAGAATGTATTCTTCTAGTGAGTTTTGGGTTTTTTTTTGTTCTTTGAGCCTCTTTTTCAGTTGTTCAACACAGAAAAACACCGTCACCATTCCATGTGTTTTGAGCACAGCTAATTCTTCCTCTTGCATATATCTTACATCTCTCTCTTTCATATCAGCCTTCTCTAGTCAGATCTTTTGTCTGGAGCTGCCCTGTAAATAATCTGACAAAAACCTAAAGAACAACTAAAAGATGTTGCTCTCATTATGAGTAGAAATTTGACTGAAGCTTGTCTGGAACTTTTGTGTTCTCCAGACTCCTGTGAAATACCACCCTAGAAGTTGGCTCCCTGCTTCATGTTATGGTATTACTCTATGTTGGGTGCCATAGAGAAACTGATGAGCCTTGTGTACTTCATGGAATCATAGAGCAGCTCAGGTTGGAACAAACTTCAGAAGGTCATCTGGTCTTTTGTGAATGAATATAATTGCTTTTTCTTAGGCACTTAAACACATCGAGTCTCTTGTGTGACTGCCAGTTAAAATGGCTACCACAGTGGATGTCAGAGAACAACTTTCAGAGCTTTGTAAATGCCAGTTGTGCCCATCCTCAGTTGCTAAAAGGGAAAAGCATTTTTACTGTCAGCCTGGATGGGTTTGTCTGTGGTGAGTATAGTCTTGTATTCATTCCATAGAACAAATATTGCTGAATGCATTGATTTTTATTTTGGTTTCTTTGATACATTTTGGTTTCTCTAGTAAAATGGAAAGGATTTAATATTTGTTAACATTTTCTTCTCTGTGATGTAGATGCTCAAAGCTTGTGGCTTTGTATGAGATGGGGACCTATGGTTTTCCGACTTCTGTTTCATGTACAGCTAACCTACATAGTATTGCATAGCATGCAAAGGAAAGCTCAATAGTTCGTGGTAGTAAGTGTATGTGCTCCTAAATTTAAAAGATGGATATTGTTTAGATAACTGTTGTTTTCAAGTGAGACATATTTTGGCTAACTTGAGGTGCAATTTTTGGTTTTGATTATTTGTAAATTATTTTCATGCTTCATTTGTCTCAAAGTTATTCCAGAGCTGAGAAAATCTGAAGGTAGAATAGCTGTAATAGCCTCTGCTCTGACCTTTTTTCATGTGTGCTTGTTGTCTACTTTAAGGAAATACTTGTACCATGTGAGTTATTGCCTGTAGGTAAGCTGTATTGTAAAACATCTGATTACCATAGTACTGGCATTTTGTATTTCAGTATGCCAGATAGTAAATGCTAGTGAAATATTTTTACTGTAAGACTGGAAAATTTGAGGTGATAACAAAATTTCTCTATTCAGTAACATTCAGTATCACCTATGTTACATTCTCTATTTCAAAGTGAAGCTAAGCATACAGAGTACTCTTGATACATTAAGTGGGGACTTTGAAAATATCAAGAAACAAAAAACTAACTGGATTTCATGTATTTTTGTTGTATACATTTTTTTCTTGTTACTAAAGAAAATTCAAGCTTTATTTTCTTTAGAGACAAAACAGTAGCCATATTTGTCTTACTGACTTTCCTCTCATAGGAGACATGACTGCTTGTTACTGTTGCTACTTGTACCCTTTTTCAGTGGCAAAGCAAGCAGGGAATAGAAAATAGCATACAAAAATGTTGTTTTCTCTCTTCCTATTACCAGTGAAATTTTTAATATATTAATGTTAAATAGTGAATAGATTTTGTATAATCTAACTACTGCTGAAAAGGAAATATTGACATGGTACAGGAAATGACAGATTACTGGATAGCTCATGGAGTACATATGAAGTATAAATCCTTATTTATGAGAAACCCTTTCTGGTAAGAAACTAAATTAGGGGATTTAAATATATATCTCTTATTTGTTAAACCATGGGTGATTGTGGTCTTTCTTTTAGCTGATGAATGCCTGTTTTAATGAATTAATTTCAAACCCTTTAAGGTATATTAGCAAAAAAGGAATGTACATTTAACACATAAAGTAATAATCATGCAGAAGAAAGTAGAATCTCTTAATGCAAAAAACATTGCCAGTCTTATCCTAGAGCGTTTTTCTATGTTCTGTAGTATGGGCTTATTTAAGTGACCTTTTCATTTCCCTTCCTGCCAAATAATTGAGGTTTTAAAATATTTTGTTATTCCAATACGTACAGCTAAAACAGAATGAAGTATCTTCTGTCCTTTCACAAGGGAAATTAAAGTCCCCCATGACAAACTATGCCATTTGCAAACTGAGTTGATAATTTCACTGACTTTGTGCAGGGATAACAGAGTAAAATCTCATAAATACTTAAGGTGAGAAGTGTGGAAACTAAATGACTTGGGAGATTTCTAAGGACCATGCTTGGTGTCCCAGATCAGGGGACATGTTGCCTGGGTGCTGGAGCACAGCTCCAGACTTCCAAGTGTTCTGCAGGCACCTCAAGTTCAGACTGTCTACACATTTTGTTTTGTAATACACAAAGCAGAGGAAATAATGCTTTGACCCTGCTATGTTCCCAAACAAGTGAGGTGTAAGGAGGTAAGGGGGCTGGATAAAACCTGACTCTCTGCAGTGCAGGCATGGTCCATGGTAAGCAGTATTTGGAGCTTGGGGCTTTTCCTGCAGTCTCTGAAGTTTGGATGTATGTCTGTCAGGAGGTTGGAGACATGTTGAAAATGGAGAATATGCTAAGGCTTTTTGTGAGACTGGCTATTTAATTGGCCTTTGCTTTTGTACATATAATGGACACGCAATTGACAGAACAGATAATTCGTAAGGCAATGAACTCTGTAAACTCACAAAATGGCACTTTGAAGGTAACTTTTCAACAGTAAAGGGACCCCCAAAACCTAACTTGTTGAAATTCTTTTATGCTGCCCTGGGATATTCAGCACTGCTGTGTTTGTAAGGTGGACCAAACAGCCACAAATCACTAGAGCAGTGACTTTTGTACATGATTGTTTTTTGTGGGTTTGGGGAAAACCTTTGACTTTAACTTGCAGTTTGTGATGGCAGAAGAGCTATGCTTTCAATAAAGAAAAACTAACAGCAACCTGAGGTGTTGTAAAGATGAAGGGTAGGCTTCATGACTGACATTCATAATAGTTCTTAGGGATGTCAGGGGGTAGTGCTTTCCTCTTCAGTGCTGCTGTTGAACAAACTGTACACACAGTCTGCTTTTAAATGTGCTTTCTGTTCAATAAGAGATTACTTGGCACAATAAATTCATAAATATGGCATGTATATATGCCCCAAGGCTAACAAAATTTGAAAAGAAAGCATTATGTATTCGTTTTATAAATATTTACCTGACTGTTCTCTCTCAAACTTATAAAACAAGGCTTGCAAATGCTTACTTAAGAGTCCTCAGGCCTCACATATATATTTTTTAACTCTTCCTCTGTGTTCCTTTTCATTTTCTGCCTTCCATGTAGATGACTTTCCTAAACCACAGATCACTGTTCAGCCAGAAACCCAGTCGGCAATCAAAGGCTCCAATTTGAGTTTTGTATGTTCAGCAGCCAGCAGCAGTGATTCCCCAATGACTTTTGCATGGAAAAAAGACAATGAATTACTACAAGATGCTGAAATGGAGAATTATGCACACCTCCGGGCACAGGGTGGTGAAGTGATGGAATACACTACCATCCTTCGACTGCGCAATGTTGAATTTAGTAATGAAGGGAAATACCAGTGTGTTATTTCAAATCATTTTGGTTCATCCTACTCTGTCAAAGCCAAACTTACAGTAAACAGTAAGTATGTTACTTTTTGCCTGTGGGCTTAAAATAGAAGGATTTTAATAAAGATATGTAAACATAGTTTTTCCTGTCCTCATAACCTGCTTCTTTTAGAAGATCTGTTAATAAAATGAGGTTATTTTTTTTAAATCTATCTACTTATAAATTCATAATTCAGTTTTAAATCTGGCCCCTTTGTGCTTAACTGTAGTATAGGGAAAAGCAAATCATAGTAAATCTGACAAATTCTATGTAACAAGATGGGAAAATATTAATCTTTTCTTCACAGGAGGTAAGTCTGTACTCTCTTGCCAAGGTACAATGGAAAGGGCATGTAGTAGGAGGCTGTTAGCAGAAACGCAATATCTAGACAGTCTCATACAGCTCCCTCCCTTTCTCTGTGATGGCTACTGATAAATTGAGGTTATATGCTTCTCTGGGATTTTTAGGCTCAAGAAGGGTGTTAAGAAAATGCTTGCAAAAAAAGGAAAAGTGTTTGATTTATTCATTTTGGTATCAATAACTTCTCTGTAGTGCTGCCTTCATTTACAAAGATCCCCATGGACTTAACCATTCGTGCTGGGGCAATGGCACGTTTGGAATGTGCTGCAATTGGGCATCCTGTCCCACAGATTGCTTGGCAGAAAGATGGTGGAACAGATTTTCCTGCGGCCCGCAAGAGGCGCATGCATGTCATGCCTGAAGATGATGTATTCTTTATTGTTGACGTCAAGATTGAGGACACAGGTGTTTATAGCTGTACGGCTCAAAACACTGCTGGAAGCATTTCAGCTAATGCAACATTAACAGTACTAGGTAAGACATCAGCAATCCTTACTGGTGTAATCTCCTTTTAAAAACAGCGGTTGATTAAAAAATAGCAATTTTATGGAAGTGCAGTTTAGAAATAAAAATACTGTAATTTGTATTGACGCGTAGATGAGAAATGTGTACTTCACACACTGTTGTGATGCAAAATAATGGAAGTTAGTTATACTTCTCAGAGTGTACACAATGTTTGATATGTGGGGCTGCTAGAGACAAGAGATCTTCTTTAACTTGTTAATTTCCTTATGTTTTGTTAAAAATTTTTCATGTCATTCTCTGCAGTCTTGAGGATATATGATTTGGCTTTTTTACCCTCTAAGGTAATCAAGCGTCTCGGTCTGATCAATGGACAAGTAAACTGTAGGCTCTAAGATCAGATTCCTGAGTGTATTTTTTTTGAGAATGAGAATAAACTTCATTAGGCCTTACTGATGCATTTAGTTTAGCTTTTCCTCTTGAGATGTGAAGGAAAAGGATGTGTTCCCGTTCTTGCAAGGTCATTTAGAATATAAGGCTTATGCTTTCTTTTCAGAAACGCCATCATTTTTGCGGCCTTTGCTAGATCGAACTGTAACAAAAGGAGAAACTGCAGTTTTGCAGTGTATTGCTGGTGGTAGCCCTCCACCCCGACTGAACTGGACTAAGGATGACAGCCCTCTCGTGGTAACAGAAAGACATTTCTTTGCTGCGGGCAATCAGTTGCTAATTATTGTGGATACAGATGTAGAAGATGCTGGGAAATATACCTGTGAAATGTCTAATACGCTTGGAACAGAACGAGGCAACATCCGTCTTAATGTAATTCCCACTCCCACCTGTGATTCTCCTCAAAACATTGCCCCATCACTTGATGATGATGGATGGGCCACAGTGGGCATTGTGATCATAGCTGTGGTTTGCTGCGTGGTGGGCACTTCCTTGGTGTGGGTGGTCATCATCTACCACACCAGACGGAGAAACGAAGATTGCAGCATCACAAATACAGGTGTGTAAACTGAAGGCTTCCCTTGGAAACAAAAATACTTGTGGTTGCTTTGCAATGACTTTATTGTAGGAATATTTGTGTGCTTTGACTCAGAGTCTGAAGAGTGGATTACTTGTTACCTTGAACGTTTTGCTGACAAGTCTAAAACTGCTTCTACGAACTCTTTAAGTGTGCTGATGGTTTTTGTGTGTGTTTTGCTTCTCCACAGATGAAACAAATTTGCCTGCTGACATTCCAAGTTACCTGTCATCCCAGGGAACACTGGCTGAAAGGCAAGATGGATATGGTTCATCTGAAAATGGCAGTCATCATCAGTTCCTCACATCTTCTGTGGGAGGGTATTTCTTGCAGCAGAGGGACAGTAATGGTAGGTGTAAAATACTAAGATTTTCCATGTTGCTTGAGTAGCTGCAGGTTGGCTGTTGTCTTTCTAACTAGTAGAAATAACACTAAAGAAACACCGAAACTTAAGTGAGGATATGAAATTTATTGCTTGGGATAGCTTCAGTGACATAACAGTAATTAGATTCTTGTCATCCAAATGATGTTATGGCGTTGCAGGCTGGGAAAATTGGGGCTGTTCAGCCTGGGGAAGAGAAGGCTGCGTGGAGACCTCATAGCAGCCTTCCAGTATCTGAAGGGGGCCAATAGGGATGCTGGGGAGGGACTCTTCATTAGGGATTGTAGTGACAGGACAAGGGGTAACAGGTTCAAACTTAAACAGGAGAGGTTTAGATTGGATCTAAGGAAGAATTGCTGTTAGGGTGGTGGGACACTGGAATGGGTTGCCCAGGGAGGTTGTGAATGCTCCATCCCTGGCAGTGTTCAAGGCCAGATTAGATGAAGCCTTGCGTGGCACAGTTTAGTGTGAGATGTCCCTGCTTATGGCAGGGGGGTTGGAACTAGATGGTGTTAAGGTCCTTTCCAACCCTAACTATTCTATGATTCTATTACTTTATTCTCTAGTCTTGAGAGTAAATCTAAATCTTGTGTACAAAACAAGAGTGACCAAAAGGAATTACAACAGCAAGTCTTCTGTTGTAGCTTGAAAAGGATACTTTTAATGAAGTGTAGGCATGGGTGGTAGTATCAGTTCAATTAAACTTTCCTGTTATAGAAGTTATTCGGGTCAAAGTCAATAAAGAATTTAGGATGATTGCAAGTTAAAAACTGCAGTACCTAATACTTGTATGCCCAGCACCTGAGAATCCAGAACATACCTGGGATAGGGCGGAAAAGGCACCTTGCTAGAAAGGGGTTGGGGTCGAGATACACTCAGGAGTTGGGGCAGGAGGGAATGGAGCAGTGATGAGATAGTTTTGTAGTATAGTGAGAGGAGTAGCCTCTTTGTGTCCAATGTCCACTGCCTTCAGGCACCATTGATCATAAAGTTCGAGCAGTGAGTAACCCCTCAGATTCTTCCTCCCAAGACTTTCTTATAAGAACTCTGTGCTCCCGAAGGGTGGCTGTGTGGCAGAGCATGAGCCTGGCTTCCAGTGCTTTGGAAAAAATCAGTCACTGCTTCTGATCCCTGTGATTGCATTTGTTCTGTTGTCCAGAAACTGTGTAATAAAGCACATCTCACCACTTGCTAGAACTAGAACTCTTACTAAAAGGTAAGGTTAAACTTCAGCAAGCTCTAATACACTATGAAATTTAGTTGAACAGATAGGGTTCTCAAAAGAGCAAAACTTAAGAACCTATAAGCTGAAGCTTAAGGAAAGACCATACACTGACGTGTCAATTTTATTTTTAAGGCATTTGCCACCTAGATAATGGCAGTGAAACAGACTTGGAAGGTGTTGCAGATCCGTTCCTATGCCACTATCTGGGGACTTCAGGAACCTTGTATTTAAAAGGAAACACATATGGCTCTGAGACCTTTGAAGCATACAGTGCAAGTAAGTTAAGAGCAGGTAGATGTTTTAGTCCCGATTCAAACTTGTGCTATAACGAATCTGTATAAAAACAGTTTTTCATTTTCTTTAGGTTGCAGCCCTGACCAAAGAACAGTATGCCTGGATGCTTATGAGTCTGGATATTTAAAGAAAAAGGAATGCTATCAATACTCACCTCCACTGGAAGATCCCTTTGACCAGTGTGTTGGCATTATTGGGATGCAGGCTACAAGTAGCAGATTGATTAACTCCATTTATACTCAAAATGAAGGAACTGGACTAAAAAGCAAAAGTCTGAACTCAGACACATTTGATTTCAACAGAAGTTTGGAACCCTCATCTATTATCAGTAACAGCACTTTCATGGGTATGTTTTAACTATTGTTTTTTATTCAAGTTGCTGACATTCTTTCTGTCTCGTTTCCTGCTTCCAGTGTTAAGCACAACTGATTACTCAGCTTTTTCTTTCCCAGTCCTACAGTAGGTAATTCTGTAGTAGTGTTTAGATGCTCATGTAGCTAGCGTTGTGAAAAAACTAATTGTTTACAATTTTGCTTGAGCTGCTCTTTGTGGGTGTCTGTGAATTTAGTAAGATAATACAGCATGTGGAAAAGAAGTACTTCAGAAAGGAGAGAAAAGACAGGAAGTAGAGGAAAGGCAGTTTGAGTGTTCTCCTTAACATTTTGCATGTGTTTTTGTCTTTTTGTTTTCTTCTCCACTCCCTTCCTGAGTAACTTGTGATACTCACGCAACTGAACTGTACATGTAGGCTCACTGTGTCTCCACCGCAGGGCACGAGGATAATTGGATGCCCCAGAAATCGGGGTCCTCTCTGGATCCTACCAGAAGATAGATGGGAGATTTACCTTATCCTGTGCTGTAAATGGAGCAGCTTGGGGCTAGATCAGAAGCAGAACTGACTCACGTCAAAGTATTCAGGTCAAACGTGGTAGTCAAGTGAGGTGGTTCGCCTCTGGGTGTAACTGTGAGCCCTGTTCTACTTCTCAGGAAACCTGACATATAAGAACCGTTAAATACAACATTCCAAATGTTTGAAGTGAACAGGAACAGAAAAGTGATTATGGTAAAACTGCATAATGAGCATATTTAGATTATCGGGAGATCTTAATAGCTCACGTTTACATAAAAATCTCATCAGTGGTGTGATTCTTATCTTCTATCTTAATATAGCTGGCAGATTTCCATAAATGTTAGGATACTTACTGAAATACACCTTAACAAACTTCAGGCATACCAAAATACATCAAGTATGCCTGAAGGTCCCTCCTGGGACCTTTCACACTAGTCAGAAGGTATGCAAGAGCTCAGGAGGGCTCAGGGCGAGTTGGGAGGTTTGAACTCCAGTATGTGAGGATATGTTGTATAACACGATGAGCCAGAACTGTTTGCTCTTGAAAGTCAAGCACTGTGGAAAAGTGCCCTCTCTACCCCTCCTTTGTTGTCTTTCTCACAGTGTATGAGACAAAATAACTCCTGAAGCTTAATTCAGGGCTTACGATTTTAATGCAGATTACAGGGAGAGGTAAGGGGAAGAAGAGCATTTCTTTACCTTTGAAATTCCCTAAATTTTGGATCTTGGTAGGGTTGGTTGGTTTAAAATGCATATAAACCCACATACTGCATTCATCCCCGTGATATTGGTGCACCAAGTGCAGCTCTAGTACCCTGATTGTCTCCTGTCTGGTGTGTCAGCATGGTTGATCAAGGCCTGGGTCTGCTGGTCCTGCAAGGGAGCCAGGGAGAATGTGCATCACTGGGCTTTTTGTTCTCAGGGGGTGGGGAGGGAGGTATGAGTTCTGAAGTTTTCCCCCTTCGAAATCCAGATGATTGAACTGTAAAACGTTGCAGATGCCATGACATCTGGCAGAGGCTCTGGAACTACACACAGCCTCCTGGCTGCCTGCCACTATTGCTGTGGTGGGACTGTGCAGATAGGGCTTTACCACGTCTCCTGAAGAAAGTAGTTCTACTATATGTGGGTATACCCAGGAGTTAATGCAGCCTCAAGGGTTCATGTTTCTGTCTCCCCTAAAAATCTATGCACAGCTACTTTATATTGTCAGTTCTCTGAGGTACTGCCCCACCCAACTTATATCATCATTGCTGTGGATGCTTCATAGTTATTAGCAGTCATCACTCAAATAGCCTATGGTTAGATCTTGGAGGTGGTGGCTTTGGAAGAAGTCATGATAGATTTCTTGTCTTCAGTTATGGTTTTGCTTCTTCAGCTTCATTATCTTCAAATTCAGCCCACTTTTGCCTCTGAAATCACAGTTACAGCTGGCATTAACATCACTGTTGATTAATGACCCAGAAAGTTCACAGTTTTGGGTTTGTTTATTTTAAAGACAGGATTCATTTATAGCTTTGGTGATGTGAGGAACATATTTTCATATTGTGTCAGGAGCCAAGCTGCTCTGTAAATCCTTGATGCAAATATGGACTTTGTTCAAATTCTGTCCAAATCCATTTTTAGTAACTTCTCAAATTAGTTTTACTTGAAATCTTTGCTTCTGGCAACTAAGCAAAACTAGAATTATGGCTTTTTTGGGTGTAAAATTTATTAACAGCTGTAGTGTTAAGGTATTAATAAAACCAGAGTTCTTCAAAATGGCACATTGTCTTCTGAAAACAAGTCTTTTGATAGTCATTTACAGACACTATGATTTGTGACAGCCATATCTTTTTTCATTTAAAAAAGAAAAGGCCATTCATGCAGAGGTGTTGACACTTGCACCTTCCCAGTGGTAGAGTGACAGGCACTCTAATTATTTTTTGGCTAGTGAATCCATATAATTATTAATAAAGGTTCAACTGATATGCCAGTTTTTCTTTGAGCTACATCTGTTCTAGCCAGTTATGGGCAAAGAGATGATGAACAGGTGTGAATGGAGATTTTGACTGGTGGGGCCTTTATTATTAATGGGAGATGCTAGCCAGTAAAGGATGGTTGTAGCATTCGGGTTGCACAGTGGGAGAATATACATCCTGCACATGTTGAGGTTATAATTTTTTTTAATATATCTTTTTATTTTTGCTGAACTGCATGGAGGATTTCATGTGCCATTTATTCACAGAAGAACAAAACAGGGAGACAGTTGTGACTTTTGCATTAAAAAGTGCCTTGTGATATATATATGTTTGCAGTTTGGTTGGTGTGCCCACCTTTTACCTCACTACCCTTCCCAAATTAAAATGGGAATGGAGTAGTCATGAAAACAACTGTAATGAAGTTATGAGTGGCTGTACATTTACTTTGGAAATGTTTTTAATGTCTCAGGTGGCAGAACCTTGCCATATGCTTGTTATCCCACGGGTGTTTTCTTTTAAAGGGTAAAATAAGTTAAGTAAAATCTCACCTTGGTGATCTTCTGCTTGCATTAAAGATTACATTCTGAAGTGCAGCCTTTAGAGAGACAGGGAACTGTTAGCATTGGTATTCTGTACTTACCTATTTACTTTCTTTCAGGAACATTTGGAAAGCCTTTATGGAGGCCTCAGCTGGACTCTCTGTCAAGTTGTAGGCAGCCAGCAAATTGCCAACCAAAACCTTCTTGTAATAATCCTCATGCCTCACTGGACTTAGATGCAGAGACAGATGAAGATGGAAAGGAAAGGACAGTTTCTAGAGGAGAAAATAGCATTTATACTTACAAACAGTCCTTTGAAAACTTTAGGACTTCTACTTTTCAATCCTGTGATTTGGATACATAGCTTCTTCTGGGACCTGCCTTTGATTTCAGGAACCAAAGACATCCTTCAACATACTACTACCTCAGTGTGGAATTTTATTTAAAAAGGATATAAGGAAAGGAAGAAGGGAAGAAAGAAACCACGTGATGCTATGAATTCAGAACAAAATAAATGCATTTTTATTCAAATAAAGCCAAATTGCCAAAATGTTCTACATTTTTATACAGGGAAGACAATACAAAAATATTATATTTCTAATTATTTTATAGCTTTGTTTTATGCAAATAATATCTTTTGTAAATTAATGGTGTAAATAATACAGCATATGTATTTCTATGTCAGACTTCATTTTATTGAGATGAGTAGTAAGCATTCTAATTTTGTACTGTTACTTGTACCTTTTTACAAATGGAAACTCCATGCTGTTTGCAGGTATCATGCATCTTATTTGCACATTACTTTTAATAAAATATGCTGCCATGTGGTCTCTGACCCACATTTGTGTATGAAGAACGAAAAGCGTGACATATGTTTGTAGGTAACATTGCATATGTAGGTGCCCTCCTTTGCATATTTGCACCTTTATTTGACTCAAACTGGTATCTTTAGATGTACTGTATTAAACATGTTCAGCTTCTAGGAGTGGGTGTGCTCCTGCCACAGCTACCAGTAGGGTGGGTTGAAGCTATTTGTGCTGAAAGTAAGTATGTGAATCTTCCTCTTTGTGAATTCCCACTATCAGATATGTGTGCACACATTCTCAGTTTTAATGCATTCAAGGCTACAACAACAATCTGCCCATGCCTGTGTGCAGAGCACACTCCAGCATCTGCTGGAGGATATGCACAGTAGATGCACAAATCTGTACCAAAATGCTTAGTAAAAGAATTAAGAAGACTGGACGTCTGCCTGGTAGCGTCACTCTTTCCCAAGTGGCTTAGCATGCCAACTATGCAGGGCATGCCCAAGTCTTTGCTTTCCCATACCCTTTCTCCTTCTTTTTTTGCTTCTGCAGCCACTCTGTGCCCAACATGAGAAGGTAATCCAAGTACAAGTTAATGTTTTCTTTGGTTTAACTTGTATTTGACTGCCCTTTTCTGATTGTAGATGAGATCTCTGTTTTATTCAATTGCTCAGCCAAGTTGAGCAATTTTAAATTTTTGCTGGGTTAAATTTGCAGTAATGAGCCCAATGCCTTTAACTATACAAAGAGAGGATTGCTTACTCTAAAGTGGTAATTAAAACTAAGTGAAAACTGGGTTTTGTTTCTCTCTGTACAAATGCCTACTATTTTAAAAAGCTGTGAATCCTGTCATCACCACATTGAAACAGAGGGACTCACAAATGGTTAATATTATAGGACATTGGCTATTTAAATCTGCCTACTTTGAAGGTGCAAACTTACATGCTTGCCAAATAGCTTCTTTTAAACTAGATTAAAAGCAGCTGCTGGAGTAGGCCATCACAGACATCATGGCTTAAAGCTAGAGCAAAGGTTTCACTGCCTTGTGTAGCTGAGCTAAGGGCTTTTTGTTGTTTGCAGCCAGAAACCTGGTACCCAGATTGCGATGCAATTTCCCTTTAATTTAGGCGCCAGTATTAGAGACAGGAAGTTAATCCATCCTTAGTCACTGGTGGTCTAAGAGCAGAGAATGGATTTTGCGTGCTTTAGTTGATTATATTGCCAGATTTTCTGACTAGTATTGTTAATTTGTCTTCATTGTTGCCAGATGTGCTGATGTGGCAACAGACATTGATATGGGTATTTGATTATAATGAAGTGCATTTTGAAGGAGATTAATTTTTCCTGAGTTAAGCAGAAACCTGTAAGTCAATAAGACAAGAAATTTAAATTTGATTCACCCAATAGCTCTCCTTTCCTTCCAGTGACCCTAGCTTTTTCAGGGGGAGGGAATGGGAGGGTTGTGATAGCTCATGTTTTCAACCAGACATTTAGTTTTGACTTACGTAAAATGACCAAAAGAAAGTTAAGAACTGTAAGTACATCTTTCATTCCAGAATTAGTGTTTATTCCATGTGTCTATCATGAAAAGCAAACTTTATATTCTGTAGTGGGGGAAGGTTGAAAACAGTGACAGTGCCATTTTATTCCTTTCTCAACCTTTCCCTGAAATACTTTTTATTGTGACTTGCTCTTGGAGAATATAAAGATCCTAATTTTCCGAAGACATGGATCTCTGTACCCAAATAAATGTTCAGGGTTAATGACTGGCTTATAAATACTTCCTTTCAAGTTTCTTTTTAGCTTCCTAAATCTAAGAGTAACTTAAAATCTTATTTGATGCCTTAAATACCTAGAAATGGAAACAGATGCTCCTAAGTTATCTTTTCTGCCAGTGTGAGTTTTCATGTTTAGTGAGAGTTGATTGTGCTTAAATACAGTGGCAATCTATAAATTGCAAGATAATTTCAGTATCTTAATAGCTCTTTTTAAGACCACTTATATAACCAAACATCTGTTTTAAAGGCTTGCAAGTTCTATTGCCTCCCTCCCCCCCTTCTCCTTTCTGAAGATCCAGATGTTAGGGAGCTGGTAGGTTCATATTTATACAGCTGAAATCTAAATCATAAGTTGATGGGGAAATAAATTGAAGCCAACACCGAGTTAAGTTTGCACTGTGTCTCAGAGTCATACAGTGAGAAACAAGTGTTGCTGAATGACAAAACAGACATTTTGCAGTTTTATGACCAATCTTGTCTTGGGTTCACTTAAAACTTGTAAAATGTTTTTTAAAGGCAGTATCCTCTTAATGCTTTATACAACAAAATGTTTTGCCCAATGAACTCATACAGCCAGTTGCTGATGTATAGTTTCTGAAAGTCTGAATAATTAGTAATTTTTGACAGATAAATGGAGTTACTTGTTTACCAGAATCTCTCTGGAGCAAGGATTTCCTAAGAAACCTGTATGTCTGAGATGACACTAGTCGAATACCTGCACAGTTTTTGTTTTTGAACTGAAGGCTATTATTTCAAACACACAAAACCTTAAGGAGCGCTACAGCAATTCAGTGCCAAATGCTTTGATTTAGGATTCTTTACATAACACTAAACTGATCTTGGCAATGCCATGAGAACATGGGCAAAGAATTAAGCCCAGAATATTCTGCTGAAGAATATTACTTTTCCATCTGAGGACTTGTTAGTGTCACCAGACAGTCCTGATTTTGGTCTCTGGATCTCTTGAACACCTAAGGCTCTACTAATTGAATTGCTTCAATGAAGCTTAAAGCAATGAGTTAAGATTGAAGTTCCGTTAAACATTCACAAAGACTGATATTGCAAACCCTCTGTTCTACCAACCTTACAAGCCAGGACTTTAACTGGGGATTGTGTTTCTTTTCAAGTACAAATGTAAGCAGAAATCTCACTTTCTACTTGCAATACTTATTGTTACAGGTGTGACATGTCAGAGAACTGTATTTTCTCAGTGAAGTCTCCTTTCTCCCTCACTTTATGTATTGCTTTGTTCTAGGGAATGTGTCTGTTGGGTACTCATTTTGCAGCTGTTGAAAATGACTTTATTGAGAAAATAAGGGAGGGAGGAGCCTTTACCTACTTAGTGAACGGAGGAAATCATTGTAGAACAAGGTGCAGTTCTCATGCATAAGGTATTACTTCCTTTATTGTTATATTTTAGGAAGTGTTACAGCAGGGAATAAAAGCCATAGTGTCTTTACTCACTTATGTGGAGCAAAAAACTGCTTCTCACAGTTGTGCCTAAGTATTAGGGGTCATTAGTTCTACTGAATTGGAATCATAGGATAGTTTAGGTTGGAAAGGACCTGAATATCATCTAGTTCCAACCCCCCTGCCATGGGCAGGGACATCTTACACTAAGATGGGCAACCCATTCCAGTGCCTCACCACCCTAACAGGAAAGAACTTCCTCCTTATATCCAATCTAAACTTCCCCTGTTTTAACACATTGCCCCTTGTCCTGTCACTACAGTCCCTAATGAAGAGTCCCTCCCCACCATCCCTATAGGCCCCCTTCAGATACTGCAAGGCTGCTATGAGGTCTCCACACAGCCTTCTCCAGGCTGAACAGCCCCAACTTTCTCAATCTGTCCTCATACAGGAGATCCTCCAGTCCCCTGATCGTCCTCGTGGTCCTCCTCTGGACTTGTTCCAACAGCTCCATGTCCTTTTTATGTTGAGGACACCAGAACTGCACACAATACTCCAAGTGAGGTCTCAGGAGAGCAGAGCAGAAGGGCAAGATCACCTCCTTTGACCTNTCCTCGTGGTCCTCCTCTGGACTTGTTCCAACAGCTCCATGTCCTTTTTATGTTGAGGACATCAGAACTGAACACAGTACTCCAAAAATATGCATGCAAATCCTATCACTCCCTGAAAGGCACGGGAGGCTTCTCCTGTTTCCCATGCTGCTTTTTCTCTTGTAGCTCAGTATTCCTCCCATGTCCTTCAGGGACCCTCTTTGGTAACCCACGCTATTCTATTCCCAGTTTCTTTGCTTGTCCTGTCACTGTGGTTACCAGCTAGGATAAATGTATTCAGTTTACAGAGCACAGTGTAGTTGAAGTCAGTAAGTCAGTAGTGGTTGGGTGCTAGAGGAAGGAGAGGGTGGGGGGACAATGTGCATCCTAATTATTTTCAGCACATGCTTCATAGATGTGCAAGGGGAACCTGAGATTTGCAATTTGTGTCCACTACTGGATAATCAAAATTCAGGTATTGATTATACAGCTGTTTGAAATAACATCTTGAACACTGAGGCTTCAGCTTTCTTTATGGCAGAACAATACAAAACCACATTAGTTCCTGCCTAGTTAAAGAAACTATCTTCAACTGTGCATCATAGAATCATAGAATAGTTAGGGTTGGAAAGGACCTTAAGATCATCCAGTTCCAACCCCCCTGCCAGAAGCAGGGACACCTCCCACTAAACCTTGCCAACCAAGGCTTCGTCCAACCTGACCTTGAACACTGCCAGGGATGGAGCACTCACAACTTCCTTGGGCAGCCCATTCCAGTGCCTCACCACCCTAACAAGAAAGAATTTCTTCCTTATATCCAATCTGAACTTCCCCTGTTTAAGTTTTAACCCATTATCCCTTGTTCTGTCACTAATGAAGAGTCCCTCCCCAGCATCCCTATAGACCCCCTTCAGATACTGCAAGGCTGCTATGAGGTCTCCACACAGCCTTCTCTTCTCCAGGCTGAACAGTTCCAGATTTCTCAGCCTGTCTTCATATGGGAGATGCTCCAGTCCCCTGATCATCCTCGTAGCCCTCCTCTGGACTTGTTCCAACAGTTCCTATTTGAGTGAGTGCTAGAAGATGTAGATAGGCAAGCCTGCTCTTACAGGCGAAACTACCTACTGTCCTTGCTTAAAATAAACCGTACTTGCTCTGCTAGCTGCTGCAGGTCTGTACACCAGCAGCTTTAAGAAAGTAACAGTGCTACAGCAGCCAACTGCCCAGAGCCTGGCTTCTGCCACACGCTGATCATATTCTTTATTAGCATAAACTTCTTTCTCTATTAACCTTCCCTCAGGGAAGTAGAAACAGCCCCCATCGTAATTAGCTTACACAGCCTGCCATGGAAGCTAAAGAATGGAAAGTGTTAGGGGTGCTTGCAGCAGCCTCATAGGTATGTGCTGCCAGTAGGGAGAAGTTAATCTGCTCTCAGATTTTGGCATGGGGACAAAGCCCTATGTATAAAATAGTACTTAGAATGAATTAAACTTCATGTAACTGACCACACAGTAGGTAAGGTAGTAAAATGATGGCGATGATGGAAAATATGGCTAATCAGAAAGCTGTATTAACTTAATGAATAAAATTATGCTTTAACATAAACTGAGGTTCTTAAGTGCCTCATTTTAAAAATGTGTTTGTTTACTGCTCTGTATCTTGCAACAACTGTGTTATTTCACCTACCAGCACACTCTAGCAGTTTCATCTGAAATAGCATTTTCACTCAAAAGCAGTTAAGAGATGAAAACACAAAGCAGCTATATGACACTGAGCCGCTGAACTCGTTTTACTGAATTGCTTAAATCAGAACACCAGAAAAAATCTGAAAAGAAAATGGAAATGCTTTGAATTTTGACTTTGAAATTTCTTGTTGTTGCACAATTATTTTAATATTGGTTTTTAAATTCTCTTTTCCATTCAGAGCAGGGATACAGGGTGAAGACCCCTTTGGGTTATTGGGGCAGCACAGACGAGGCGCGGAGCCTGGTGTGGGCAGAGCTGTTACTTGTTCTCTCTCCACAGCACAGCCCTCTTCCCAAATCCCTTTGATCTGAGCTTGGCAGGTCCCTGCATATTGATTCTCATTGCTACCAGAGCATGTTCTTTTCATGATTCTTTTCTTAGCTGACTGAACAAGTTTCTATAGGGTTGGGCCTAATGTTTTCCTGTGTGATTGGAAATGTTCTGATCTCTGTACACTTTGGGAATTGTTGGCACTGGGTCCCTGGACTTTCTGTGCAACCCAAGGTGATTTGCTTCTGAACAAGCATTGATTGGGCTCTCCAGGGTGGCTGCTGTGCATGCTGTGGGGAGACGATTTGCAGCCACAGCTCCACTCTCTGTGTGGCTCCTACCCCAGGGATGCCTTTACTCCAGAGGATCTCAAACAGTGCCTCAGGTCTGGGAGCTGCGTGAGCACTGCCCAAACCATCAGCCATATTAAACTGAAGTGCAAATAATCATCAGTCATCTCTCAATCAAGGCAGCTGAAGAAGCTTCTGAAAGTCTGTAGCACTTGATCAACTTCATTTCCTTTAAAAAACCACACAAACTTCAACAGCGCTGTGTTGCAGGATGATGAAAATCATATTCAGATTTCCAAAATATCATCAGCTACCTTCCCTGCTTGCTTCAACATCTCACTGTCTTGTAGAGAAAATGTTCATTAAGCAAACAGAAAAGCAAGTTACTTTAGACATCAATCTCAGCAGAGGCTGAGGAAAAAGATCTGGGAAAGGTGTTCCTACAGCTTTCCTCAACCCAAACCTTTCCATCTTTTCAGTAATGTTGGACCTCTTTACTCCTCACAAAATACTCTTAAACGGAAAAGTAAGGATTTGTTCATATAGTTCATAGCAATTACAAAGTAACTACTATATAAATTTGGTGGGATTTTTCTTTCTTTTTTTTAATGAGGCCTTTCACAAAGGAGTTTTGAGCTCATGTGGGCTTGTGGGCTTCCTGCTTAAGCTTCATATTTTCCTCAGGAAAAAAAGAAAGAAAGAAAGAAAGGAAGGAAGGAAGGAAGGAAGGAAGGAAGGAAGGAAGGAAGGAAGGAAGGAAGAAAGAAAGAAAGAAAGAAAGAAAGAAAGAAAGAAAGAAAGAAAGAAAGAAAGAAAAAGGTCTGCTTTTTTAGGGCCAGGTGTTTTATATAGCTAAGTTAAAACATGCCTGCAAAGGCTATGTTTATTCTGCCGTCTGAAAAGTAATGCACTTCCCCCCCACCTTTGTAACATTTAGCATGTACCTCTTTAAACTTGTTTATTTCTGTGTTTTCTATTTGTGAATCTCCCACCACCATTCTTTGAAACACTGGATTCAAAAGTGGACATTGTTTTCCTCCCCTCCCTCAAATATTCTTACAGATGTTGCTGTAAATCAGTTACAGGCTGACATAGCATTTGGCTGCCTGACAAAGGTGCCATAATAACGCAGCTCAGTAAAATGTGGAATTTCTGAGGTACTGCTTGTAACTTTTTCAGTGCTGTTGTAAATTCCCAGCCATGTCAGCACAGGTGGAAAGAAAGTCATAAATAATATGTGTGTGTATGCACACATGTGCACTTGTGTGCATGGAGGGTGGGGAGTAGAGGTTGTATGTATGTATTCTTCCTAAAGAATTCCCTAGGTGGTTCACCGCTTCCATGATTTCATTCAGCTACTTGAAGCAAATTAAGAAAACAAAATCCCTTCATTAAAATCAAAATAATCTTGCTAACAAAGCTTTTAGAGAGAGAATGTATGTGTGCAAATTGAAGCAAGTAGGCTGTTGTTACAATGGGTACAAGCCAGCCCTGATAAGCCGTGCCAAGCTTCACAGCAGCCTCTCAGAGAATGATGAAAGAGCCATTTCAGTTACCCACCATGAGCTTCTGGTTCCCAGAGGGCTGAACTGAGTTGCCCCTTGTCTTCAAGAGAAGCCAGCACTGTGCAGATGGTTTGTAGCACTGGGCAGAGATGGGAACATGTTTTGTCCCAACATCTTTTGCTTTCCTGTTTCCTCTTAAGATCTTTCAAACTTCAGCCTGGCAGAGGGTAGATTTATGTAAGATATTAGTAAGAAACTCTTTACCATGAGCATGGTGAGACACTGACACTGACGCTGCCCAGAGAAGCTGTGCCTGTGCCCCATCCCTGGAAGTGTTCAAGACCAAATTGAATGGGGCTTTGAGCAACCTGGTCTAATGGGAAGTGTCCTTGCCTATGGTGGAGGGTTGGAACTTGATGATCTTTAAGTTCCTTTCCAACCCAAACCATTCTATGATTGATTTTGAGAGGCAAGACATTTGGATATTTCCTTTTTGTCAGTTTCCAATCCCACACTTTCTTAGGCCACTAAAAGTAAGGTCATGTTTAGGAATCTAGCTAGTCCATCTGAATGGCTCATGCTGAGGAGGCAGCCCCCATTCAGCCTGCATCGCCATGAGAGTCTTCCTGCCTCTCCTGCAGGAACTGAACATGTGCTGAACCTGGCATGGAGTTAGACCATCCTTTCTCCAAAAATAAATAGTTTCTGGCTGCTCCCTTTAAATAAATAAGTGTAAGACTACTTAGGGGTTGTTACAGAATAGCTGAAGGCAAAACATTTGGCGGTACCTCAGAGAGAATTTGGGGAGTTGATTCTGCTGAACTACCTGAGATGAAAGCTGAGCTCTGGGAACACTGATTTTATGAATATCACCTCTTCTTACAATCAATGCTAGGACATATTACTGCTTAACAACCAAATAATAAGCTCAGCCTAAGAATCTCAATCATTGCTAGAGAAACATGATTTAGAACAAAATACCAAGTTATGGTATGCAATAATATTTGTAAGTCACAGATACAGTGATTAACATTGAGCTGCACACAAAACTAGCATTATAATAATGTTTATTTTCATGATTACAGGCTTTAAAATCAGGTATTGTCTTCATGCACTTTCTGTCTCTAGTTGCTTAGAAACAAGCAATTTCATAAATCTGTTAATATATGCATATTGTATTCTAATTTCTTAAATTTATTTCAGATACAGTCTACCCACTAATATGCAACAGGATCATCAACTGACAAGATTGTTAGAATTTAAATTTTTCAGAATAAATCAGCTAACTCAGTTTTACTGCTAGCTACTATTTTATGGTTATCAGTACTTTAACAGCATTTCCCAAAGAAAGCACACTTAAACCTAGGTCCTCTCACCCATCAGAGTATTTGATTTAAAGGAAAATTCGTAATTCCATTCTCAACAGACTTCAAAATCAGCCTACTTTTACAAATTATTCTTACCCTCCACATTGCAAAATGGCATATTTAAAAATTAGGTCCTGTGTAACCTAAACCCAATTGGCTCAAAACATGAACAAAAATAGTATAATTACCCCTAAGTGGTTAAAGTGGTAGCTCCCTGTTATAGCTGCTGTTTCTGGTCCCTCTTTTGTGTCAGTGCCAAGAAGCCACATGAGATTGGCTCCCACTTGGCAAAGCACCTGCCTTGGACCTCCACCTTGCACACAGAAGACAAGGGCTAACATATGACACCGTGAAGAGCCCACATTGTGCAGTCCAGGGACTTCAGTGGAGGTTTTAAGTCTTATGAGTGGATACTAGTGATAGGGCTGAGGTTCTTTCTTCTTCCTTTTAGCTTATGGAAAGTTGGGCCTATAGGCTCTGGTCACCCTCTTGATTCCCTCTGGATTCAGTGGATTAGTGACAGGCATCCCAGGGGATGCTTCTTCCCACACATCTTGAAAACCCCTCTAAGGAGGAGCTGCAGTTCAAGCCTGCGCCCACCTCTGCTAACAGCCTTAGAAAACCACATTATATAAAAAGATTACCTTTTTGTCATACAGAGGCAAGTAAGTAAATCTTGTACTATAACAATATCTGTGTCTCACCAGGATTAGAAAAAAAGAGCACAGTTCTGAGTTCAGAAAGCCCCGAGTCGGTTTATAAAAGCTACAAACATGAAAACAGATACTTAGTTGTAAGCTGTGGTGCATTGGATGCTGAAGCCAAGATCATCAACACAGTTTTCTGCTGACTTTAGATGCTGGAATGGACAACAGGAGGAATAGAGATAGTCAGAGTTTGGTGCATTTTGCCAGTACTATGACAAATAAGTTATTGCAGAAAATGTTCCTCCATAGAAGCCATCCGGATTTTCCTTCTTCAATCCACTTAGGAAGGTCTCCTAAAACCTGCTTGCCCACAAAGGTAGGAATCTCTTTCTGATTTTCAGCCCAAGTTTACTCAGAACAGACATCTGCTCTTTGGAGTAACATTTTTCAGTTGCTGAAAACAGACAGAACCAGGTCTGATATTTAGACTCCAATGTTTTCACAAAGAGCGAGCATATTCCTTCTCACCCTTTCTTTTTCTTTTTGGCTAAAAAAGCCAAAATCCTGTACTTCCCTTTGCATATGGCTTGTCTTTCCCTTACCTGGTTTAATACCCATTTTTGACATCTTCTGAATTTATAAATCCAACCAAACATCATTGTAAATCAACAATGGCAACAATTTTAAAAATTAGCTTTGTTCTGAACTTTGAGTTAGATATTCAACCCCTCCAAAGGAGAAGATCAGGAAAAGTGCACCTAGGTGTATCCTTTATGCTTAACTAAAACCGCCTTGTGGGGTCCAACAAACCTATAATACATACACCACCACCAAATCCTGCACACCTACAACAACTGATGTAGTCACAGGAAGGAAAAAACTAGTATCTGTTGTGCAGAATCACAAAAACATACTGCCTTGTTCTGAGACAGGTCAGGTTATAATGGGTGCAAGTTGGCCTTGTTTGAACTCAATGGTAGCATTCCTTCTTACATTAAGATCTTATTGGCGTTCTAGCAGTTAAGACAACTGGAGGGGCTGGTAGCAGCGCAATGGAACATTGGGTTTAGGTCTTTCTACTAAAATGATCTAATCTCTCATTAATTCAGCCAGCAACTAATTGGTACTTACAACTAATGGAAATAAATCACTTTGATTAACATTCAAAATGTGTAATTTCTCAGAAACCTGATTTTTAATGAAGAGGAAGAACATAATCTGACACTTTAGCTTGTGTGATCTTCATTCTGTTCACACTGAACGTTGGTTGTTTAAAGCATGTGAATAATTTTAATCACACTGTACCAATTTAACATTCCAGCCTTAAGCCTGAAATGATACACAAAATAAGGCCGTGAAAGGAAAAAACTCCAACTTTCCTGACAAAGTAACTAATGAGGGAAATAAAGTCATATTCAGACCACCTACATGTCCTACATTGTTGTTGTTACCTTCTTGGTGGTCTTGTTTTAGTTGCTCATCTCCCTTTTGCTTCTAACTGAGAGGTGTATGAAGGAAACATGGTCCTTTCTCCAAGTCTATAATCGCTTGAATTACAAACCTCAGGTGGAAATGGTTGCCATGCTCAGGTTTTTATTAAATGCCTCTCTGTCTCTTTCAGTGTCCTGACATGAAGCTAAGGCTGAGCAGGTGAAAGTAGGTTATTCTTTGAAAGGATCATTCCTTCCATAGGCACAGACAGCTTCAGAGCTGTCTGTAAAATATTCCCCAGTTTTGGGTTATTTCACCTCAGATCCAGCTTTGTGCACCAAATGTTTCATTTTTCTGTCTTTCTCACACACTTCATGAGTCCACAACCAAGGCAAGCGGCTTTGCTCTGCAGCTGCAGGATTAATCTGTGTTAGTTCAATAAGTGCTTACTTCTAGCTTTGCCTTTGGTTTGATTTTTGCTTTTCTTTGTATTTGGTGAAGGCTTTTGCCCTTCCATCTTATGTGGCCAGCATCATCTGAAGGGAATTAATTTTCTCACAACAGAATCCTTAGTTTTCTATTAATACTTTCTTCATTGAAAAGGCTGCTCAAAACCCTCATCAGCTGAGGACAAAACCACCTAGAGATACAAGAAATTGTGAAAATTGAGAAAGAACCCTTAATTTGTTTCTTTTTCCAATTCATCCTATCATTCCTGAAACACTTGATGAGAATGCTTTAAAGGGAGCATTGTCCCCTTGCCTTGCAGAGGCTGGCTGAGCCCATGATCCAGGTGGTCCTTTGGAAATGCCTGTCCTTCTCTAAGGACAGTGAAGTATGCTTGGGGCACAGACCTAGGGAATGATCTTGCGATAGCTCCCCAAGAATCACTCCTGGGCTTTAGCTTTGTGTTGCTTTTCTCAAACATGGTGGGGAGACGACTTTATCCCTAATATACATTCAGAAATGTTGTATTCATGTATGAGGTTCTAACAGCTAGGATTTCGTTATTAAATTGTATGGAACTATAAACCCTTTGTTTAGTGCACAAATGTGAAAACAGGCACAGTTTTTATCATGCACTCCCCAAAGACCTAATATATTCACTCTGATTATGAATCCTGAGAAGTGAGCCCAAAGAACATGAAGCAGTATTGTATTTAATTTACTGTTTTGTTATAAAATGTTCCACTACACAGGCATTTATTCTGTAAGTCTGAATGAGAAAATTATGTTTTGCTGTTGGAAAACTCTTATAACTATATACTACCACCCAGATAAATAAACAAAAGATAAGGTGTTTATTAAGATACAGAATGGAGAGATTAACATTTTTTTCCACAGAAAATATTATTCCATAACACTGACTTTTTGAAACAGCTAAAGAATAAAAAAAAAAAGGTAATTTTATTTTACTTTATTTTTTCTTAAGTTTGAATCTTTCAATTTTCATTTCTCTTAGTGAAATTTTAAGGTGCTTCTCAAACAGTGTTCTCAAGTTTTCAGAAATATCTACATGTCATAATTAGTTTGTCTGATGAAACAGAAATATCTGATGTTATGACACATCAAAAGCCTGTGTTTCATATCTGAGAAGGATTGACTCCTAGCATCAGGAAACTTGCACAGCAAAATGAGATTTCAAGGTAGGGAGCCTGAACCTTAATTTCCCTGCTTAAGCTTGACCTCTTTTTCGGAGTGAATCAACCAGTTCCTTCCGTGATGAGATTCAGATGTGTTTATT
Source organism: Agapornis roseicollis (assembly GCA_002631895.1). Taxonomy (NCBI): domain Eukaryota; kingdom Metazoa; phylum Chordata; class Aves; order Psittaciformes; family Psittacidae; genus Agapornis; species Agapornis roseicollis. The sequence continues at coordinate 116,275 of NDXB01010447.1, forward strand.
GGGACAACTGATTGAGGTGTTCCCAGTGGTCAGCTGGGGAAGGTGTAGCACTGTTACCCCTGCAAACCCTTCTCACATGCCTTCAGATCAAGGTCCAGGGCTTGCCACATATGCCCTTGGTATCATGACGTACAACCATTGGCTCGAGAGGTTGTAACATGGGCCTTAAATCATTTCAGGGCATTATACCTGGGGAAGAAAGAAAAGGGGAGGGAGGAGTAGGACATGAGAAAAAGCTCCAAAAATAATGACGTCTTAAATCCACAGAACAGCCAAATGGAGCCTGGAGGTGACCCAAGCTCACAGCTATTCCATAAGGCTGTTGCCAGGGTTTTGTAGCAGACCTTGTCCTGAGCAGCATGCTCACAAGCCACCCTGTGTCTGTCACTTAATCTGGAGCCAGGCATTGGTCCCTTGGGTGGATGGCTCTGTGTGGTACAAGACAAGTACTGGCATCTCACAAGTGCAAGTTAAATCTTCAACTGGATGAATTCAACAGTCTGATCTGCATTAACAGTATCAGTTTCCATGTACAGGCAGGGGGGAAGGAGGAATTGCTCTGAGCATCTACCAGTTTGCATTTATTTGAGGTGTATTTGCATCTGTTTGTTTGCACTTACTTATTCAACAGGCCTCTGAAAAAAAAATTATTGCACTTTATTTTTAATAAAGACGTGACTACAATTTTTGTTTCCATAGCAAAGACTTCCATTTACATGGGAAATGAGATAAAGGTGGGAAGGATTGTGAAAAATCTCTATGGAAAAAAAAACCTGAGAAAAAATACATCTCAGCATGTCATCAAAGACAAAATAGAATGTGTTTTATTTCCCCAGCTATAAGGCTTGCTAAGAACTATGCTAAGACTATAAGTCTATTGCTAAGACTATAAGTCTATGTAAGGTTGCAGCCAAAGTACTCGGATCTGGCTTGAGCTAGAATATGAGGAGTTAATCAATTTCCAACTCAAGGGGTGGAGGTTTTCTATTGCAACCCTGTTCTACCCTGTACAATATTTCTTCAGTACACCAGTGTATCACAGTTATGCTTATGGGATGGTTTTCCATTCAGTTCCATCAGCACTAAAGATGTTCTCATACTTTGCTCTGACTGTTGGCCAAATATGCTGGAAGCCTTAATACTTCACATTTTAGTGGGTGTTGTGGTTTAACCACAGCCAGCAGCTCAGTGACACCCAGTCGCTCACTCACTATCCTCAGTGGGGTTGGGGGAGAGAATTGGGAGGGTAACAGTGAGAAAACTTGTGGGTTGGAATAAAGACAGTTTAACAGGTAAAGCAAAAGGTGCTCACACAAGCAAAGCAAAACAAGGAATTCATTCACTACTTCCCATTTGCAGGCAGGTGTTCAGCCATCTCCAGGACAGCAGGGCTCCACCATGTCTAATGACTGGGAAGATAAACACCATCACTCTGAATGTCCCCCCCCCACTCTTTCCTTTTCCCCCCAGCTTTATATACTGAGTATGACACCATATGATACAAAATCTCCCTTTGGTCATTTGGGCTCAGCTGTCCTGGCTGCGTCCTTCCAAACAACTTGTGCATCCCCAGCCTGCTCGCTGGTGGGGTGAGGAGCAGAAAAGGCCTTGAGGAAATATAAGCACTGCTCTGCAATAGCTAAAACATCCCTGTGTTAGCACCAGTGTTTTGGTCACAAACCCAAAACGCAGCCCTATACTAGGTACTGTGAAGAAAATTATCTCTACACCAGCCAAAACCAATACAAGGAGAAAAGGCAGCATGAGATCATAACTGGGGAATATTGTTAAATTTACCTGACACCATCTTTATTTTCAAGTGCCTGTCCTATATTATTCCATTGCATTCCTAAGTTACGCACAAGACATGCAATATGTCATCTTGCCCTTGATGATATCAACCAGCTTTAGACAGGTCACGATTTAACCCAGGAACTTTCTTTTTCTTCTTTTCTTTATTTTCTTTTTTTTTTTTTTTTTTTTTTAATATT
>NDXB01010447.1:121583-145749 GCA_002631895.1 Agapornis roseicollis
TTTTTTTTTTTTTTTTTTTATGAGGAGAGGAAATAAGGATGAGATCTGCATTATTCATAGGGAAAAAAATATGGCCAAGAGGTAAATCTGGCAAGGAAATCAGGGAAAATCAGTCACTAACTTGAACAACATAAAGTATGACCATAAGAGCCCAGGATACCTCTCTCTGAAGGACTCTTTTTCAAAACACACCTTTACAGTCAGAGACAACAATGTCTCCAACGTGGATATCTGTGCTGTAGAAATCTGCACCTAACAGGGCATTCCAGCCTTCCTTAGCAGATTGCTATAAGATTCAGCTACTTCAAGAAAAGCCTCTCATCTCATCCTGCTTAACAGATTTAAAATGCCAGATAAAATGTGAGTTAGTAATGTCTTTTTCTTTCCAACAACAACAAAAAAGAACCTAGCTGAGTAACTCAGATGTACCTGCCTGCTGTATCGTTGCTTAAAATTTCACTGAGTTGAATCCCACTTAAAATTTTATAGAAGTTGAAATCTTGGACTATTTTTTGACATTGTGATAGAACTGAGTTCCAAAACATAGCATGCCTCATGATGAAAATAGTGTGTATGTTGTATATTCGGGATCTTTAACAATTCTGCAGTCAATGAGAATATAATATTGACCAATATACTTCAATGCAGATGTGAGATTTAATCATATGCTTGGGTATAGTCATCAAATATTTATGTAAGTGAATCAATAAAGACTATGAATAAAGGTATTAAATTGCATGCAAAAATTATTTAACAGAAAAAAGACCATTTTTCTTATGGTGTTAACATTAATAGTTAATGTATCTACGAATACACACTTGTGGATATATCTTGGACAAAGACTTGCATCTGTGACTCAGCAGCTGGTGAGGACATTGGTAATTGATCAGAAATGTCAGGGGGTTGGTTGCATTGTTCCATCTCAACTTCTGAATGAATGTTTGCTTAATTTAAATAGCAATATTTAAAACATAGAACTGAAAATCCTGAAAGGCTACAGAATTTCTAGATGAAATGAGCAGTTGAGATGGTGAAATCATAAAGTAGTATAGTGCAAACCCATCACTTCTGGGGAGTGAGATTAAACCAGATAGTGCAGCAAATCTCTTTGCCATCTGCTCCTTTATCTTTTAGACCAGGTTGCAAGGCAGGCAGTATCCTCCCTTTTGTCCTATTAAAAGTGACGTGTGCTTTCTTCTGCATCAAGGTATTTGATGCAGTCCAAACTTCACACATTCTGAATCGAAATTAAACAGAGCAGGCTTGACCAAGCCATAAGATGTTATACTTTCAGGGTTGTACATTGAAACGTAAAACTTACTAAATATAAACTCAGAGTAGTCAGTGCTAAACTAGGCCATAAGAACAAGTCCTAAATGAGCTAATATTTGTACTGGTAGGCAATGATGTGGGGTTTTTTCTCATGGTGTTTGATCTCACTAAAGAAATTGCTCTTGCCCGGAAGTCTTTAGATAGTTCACTAAAGTTAACATTGGTATTTCTACACAGCTTTGCCCTGATCACACATAGCCATGTCTTCAGCAGACTTATCTAAACTACACCAGAGGATGTTTATATACATGTGAAATCACCGCAATGGAAGCATATTCCATGGAGAAAAATAAGACAAAAAAACAAGCAAAAGAATTTAATTGTAAATATTTTGTAAATTTTGATAGAGTTAGTTAAAAGTTTAGTTTTCTTGATATTTCTATACACATTCAGTATATCTGCATACATTGTTGCAAAAAGCTATTTTCTTAAATTTAAATCTAAACTTATTTAAGAAAATTCATACATTTCTTAAAGTCAGTTCCTAAACAACAACATTTTATTTTGTTTTTTTTTTTTCACAGAATGGTATCAAGGACAAGACATTACTTCATTATCAGGTTTATAAGGCTAAAGTTAGAGACTCAGAACAATGTGTATTTAATGAATCTGTGCTATGATGCACCTGAGAAAACATTTAGAAAATACATATTTAAGAGGTAGCATTATTTAAAAATATATATTGTATTTATAATGACATATATAATAAATCTATATTATATTTAACATTAGATTTAATCAAGAAAATAATATGATTTGAAAAGTCCATCCACTCAGCAAATTCTGTTCCTTTTGTTCTCTTTTTCTTTTCATTGTCTTTTCAAACCAACAGGTATAAATACTTTGTCTAAAGAACAGTGAAGGAGGTGTGAAGAGATGAAGAAACTAGGTGTACTCATCACTGGCTGAGTGTTATATTAAGAGGGCAAAAGAAAACAGAGAACCTTAGCTACACAATGACTGGTTCAAAGGATGACATTTTCCATTAACAGTATAGAGAACAGAAGTGAATGAGTGAATCTCACCCATAAAAGAGCAGAGACTGAGAGTGAGGGCTAAGGAATATCTGAAATACAAAGGCTATATCAAGCAGATGGAAATGTAGCAGATTTGCTGCAAGTACTTTGCAGCCATCCTCCATTCTTTTATTATTTAATTTGTTACTTTAATTTCACTGAGCATTGCTCCTTACTGTGAAAAACAGAGTTTCTTTCCTTGCTGGAATACCACTGTTTCTGTAGTGTGTTGGGATTTTTTTGTTTGTTTGTTTTTTGCTTGGGTTTCTTTTATTTTTATTTATTTCATTTCATTTCATGGCATATTATGAGACTATAATTTATTCTTAGCTTACAGAACAGAGAAAGATATTCAACTTGGGGCCACAGAATCTCCTGTAGGGGAGCCTGTGCATCCACTGGGTAATTCTTAGGATCATTAAATAAAAAAGTGTTGCAAACACCTGATTCAGGAGGAACAATATTTAAAATATAGATACATAAAATGAAATCAACTAGTGCAGAAGTGAATTAACTACCCCCAGAACCTGTTATGAGCTTTAGATCTCCCCTGATGTAGCGTACTTTTGTGGTGCCTTGCTGTCTCATTCTTCTTGGTGTTAGCAGCATTACTCCCTTCTGGCTTTGTAGGTAGGATCTTCAGCTGATAAAATAGTCAGTCTTTCTGACTCTGAACTGCCTCTGTAAAGAAATCAGCCAAGCTAATTATTTGTATTCTACAGGCACTTTCTCCTACTCTCCCACATTCCAAAGACACATTCAGCATTCAACAAATAAAGCAGAATTAACAAGGTGCTGTAAGAAAGTAACTCTTCAGCTGCTGAGCAGTGGCACAGGTTCTTGGGGAAGTGCAGTTTGCATTTATTTTGTTATTAAGAAGGGGATGCACCCAAAGAGTGAACCTTTTTTTTTCCTGTTGTGCATTAAAACAAAGAAAGAGGTAATCAAGAAGCTAATGAATCACAGAGAGCAAAATGCAACCTGCTGTAATTCCATTAGACATTCAGGCCAAGATGCATGGGTTTTGTTAAAGACACCAAAGGTGGGGCTAGACCCCAATGTACGATGTCAGATTCTTTTCTGTGACAAAAGAGTAGATTGCTTTTACTCAGGTGAGCATGTTCTAAGGCTTGTACAACACCCAGAAATGCAGAACACTTATGCATTTATGTCACAGATTTTTCATTATATCCTTTTTTGTCCAGTATCTATTAGTATTACACAATTTTTATTATTTTAATGTATATTAATTTTTATTACAATAAATTGGAAATTGATTTTCATTTGCTTAATTGTCAATAAAGATATGCATGGACAGACCACTTTCAGATCAAGAAATGCAGCTACGTGACTGTGTATGTATGTACGTACCAGAACAAAGTAAAGCCACCCTATATGCACTCAATTCACTTGGGCCTTTGAACCAAGCCAGTGAAAGAAGGCAGCTGGGAAGGCCTTGAGGCAGCCAAACCTTGAAATGTTGACAGAAGCAGCTAAAGAATCTCTTGCCAAGTTAGCTATACCACTATCCCAGTTGCATCCATGGCACTACGTACTGCCAGCAATGTAGATTGCAGTGCTTGGTTTATGAGCAACTTGGCTGCCAGGCTGTGTGTGTGGCCATCTACATAGCAATCAGTCCTTGGAGAAGGAAGGATGGATACCAATGCTAGTGTGGAAGGACAGAATGAATAGGTGATATTTTCAAAGTTGTGTTGCTTCTCTTCTCTCAGACCCTGCTGTCTGCCTCCAGGAGCTGTGAGCATTACTACAAAGCTGATCCTCTGCTCAGCGTGGTCAGAGTTTCAGTTGTATGCTGTGGTCATTGAACTCTGTAATTGATGTGGCTACATTAAAACTTCCAGCTGTTTGGTCCACATTTTGCCCTCATGCATGTGTGTGGCTTTTTTGCTTCAATGGGAACAGTGTGTTCGTAGCTGAGGATAGAATCTGGCTGCGTATACACACATATGTATACATATGCATCTGTCTATATACAGTAGTTGAAAGGACAAAGAGAAATGTATTTTCCTGAATGATAATATTAATTAGTTTTCCATTTCCTTTCTGTACCAAATGTTCTTATTTCTCTGTAGATGCCTGGACTTTGGTGGGTAGCAGTCTTCTTTAGGGAGTGTGTAGGTAATGTGGTGACTCCATTTCAACCAAAACAATGACATTGATCCAAGGTTTTGTCCTAACCTTTAGCTGAACCACAGCCTGAAGTGTTTCGAAATGCTAAAAGTAGTGAGAGGGAGAGTAAGAGAGGAGAAGGCAGCAGAAAAGTAAGAAAGAAAGGAGGGAAGAGAAAAAGGGAAGGGAAGGGAAGGGAAGGGAAGGGAAGGGAAGGGAAGGGAAGGGAGAAAAAGAGCAAATGTTCTGTTTGTGTCTGACAGGAAACAGCAATACCAAAATATCCCAGAAAAGCTATTCTTGCAGTACAATTGACCCAGCCAAAACCAAGTGTTTCTGGAAATCTTTCAAGAAATCCTGTTTATTTCCAGTCTTGCTTCCAGACCAGGGAGGCTTGGATAAAGCATTCAGAAGTTTTAACACTTATCAACTGCTGCTTCTTTTGGCTTTCTCCACCTGAATGAGAACTCAAAGTCATCATCAACTCTTCATGGATGCAGCGCTTCCCTCTGCAGACATCTCTGACTGGTTCTCTCCATCCATACAAGTCAGGCAGCTGAAGTAACTGAACTTAGCTTTTCTAACCATAAAGCAAAGCAGGCTAAGGCAGTTGTTAAGCAAAATCTTATAACTGTGCTAGAGCTGATGATGATATTGTCCTTCTTGTTCCTTTTTTTTTCACTGCAGCATTCTGAACATCAGTATTTATCCCCTTTGGCACAGCAATTGCAGATTATTTGTCTGTTTGCACAAGTGATGCACCATTTCTTTCTGAAGCTGTGTCTATGTATCTGCATGCGTCTGCAGTTGTGGTTCAGGCAGCAGATGTGACTGTTATTTTTAGAGCAGAGCTAAGAATATGAATTATTTGTTCTTTTTAAACTAAGGGAGCATTTACCATGATCTCTTCCTTCACACGGTCATCCATGTTTGTCTGAAATCTTGGACAGGGGTGGTTCAACTGATTTCGTAACTGAGCTGCTTTTCTCAGTCCTAACTGTCTTAAAGAATTAAATATTGGCCCTTAACTGAAAAAAAACCCGTCTGTTTGAGAACCAGAAAAGAACACTCTGTGTCTTATATAGATATTCTTCTGTTTTCCCTTTTCCCCCCAAAACCCTAGTCTTTTGCGCTACATATTTAAGGTATGTCATCCATAAATAAGCCTCGTTATTCCTACAGTCTAACAAATCTTTCAGTTTTCATTCCTGCTTGGTAAATCCTATCTCAATCAAGAAAAATCTTTTAAGATACAATCTCTTACACAAGTTTGTCTCCACAGTATAATCATATATAACCTTACTTCAAATTCTTCAAATCCACATTGTCATTCTGTTTGCTTTGAAATAAGTAGCTGTGCCTGAGTCCAAAAGGACAAGTGTGGTTAACTACCTTTACCTGTGACACAGGATATTGAACTATCCTGAACTAGATATTGCTGTAGCTAGACCATGACCTTTAGAATAACTGTTTGTTATTTCCTTTTTTTCTCATTTTCTCACATAGTTGTAAGTAGACTAAGATCGCCTCATACCTTCATTTTACCATTGATAAAGGGATTGGGTTCCATGGATTTTTTTTTTTTCTGAGTCATGTTTTCTTATAATCTAATTATTTTCACAAATCTTCTCTGAATATNTCCTTTTTTTCTCATTTTCTCACATAGTTGTAAGTAGACTAAGATCGCCTCATACCTTCATTTTACCATTGATAAAGGGATTGGGTTCCATGGATTTTTTTTTTTCTGAGTCATGTTTTCTTATAATCTAATTATTTTCACAAATCTTCTCTGAATATCAACCCTTCTTGAACTGCAGGCATAGGAATTTACTTTGGTGTTCCAGTTATGTTTTACTTTGGAGCAAAACATAAGTGTTATTGACTCTTTACTTGTTCTGTATCCCCTTCTTACTTAATTCAAGGGTCTTGTTATGTTTTTGAAACAGAGAATCTCATATGAAGGCCAAATCAGTTCAGAGCTTGACCATCAACATGGATCTTTCCATTACTGTTTGTTGTGTTGCACCTCCTTACCTGTTACTATCATTTATGTGCATTATTCTTTAGCCTCTCTCTCTCTCTCACTTTTTTCTTGCTTAAATCAAAATTTATGTTTGCAAGGTTCTGCTTTATCAAGCAATCAAAATGGCCGTTTGTCACTAACACCTTTGCTTTTTTAGTTACCAAACACTAACTCTTCCTGATAGTGGCAAACTTTGTTCATGATATTTTTATCTTCCAGGTCCTTGATAAAGCCTCATTAAAATATATTACCAATTCTTTACCTCTGGGATCACACTAAAAGCACACCTGTTTGAAGATAATTTCTCAGACATCTGTCAGTTAATGGATAATATATGTACCGTTCACTGTGTTAACTTTGTAGCATTCTATAGTTCTAATCAAAATGTCCTGAGATACACAAAAGTTTGACTGAACGTTAGTTGCATGCACTAATATCACTACCTTTGGTGATATTGTAATCCCACCAGAACTAACTTGACAGAATCTATTTTCCAGAAGATTAGTTTGAGTGGCACTAATAGTATTTTGTGATTTATCAATGTAATCTTTCATCACCTGTTCTACTATTTTGTTTAGGGTCACAATCATGTTGGAAAAATGTCTTTAGGTAGGTCATCCTGTTTATCCCTTTTAAATTCTCATAGAACATTAAATTTCTTCCAGTTTCTGAAATTATTGCAGTCTTTCTAGAGTTACTGAAAATATCAGTAATAGCTTAAAATTGTTCAGTTAGCACTATAGGTTTATATTTTTTATAATGCTTAAGTCATAGTTCATGAATGGATGAATACTCTTTACCAACAAGACTTAAGATGTCAAGGCATAAACTATGAATAGTGTAGGCATTAATAGAGAAAAAACAGGGTATAGTTATTCTTTTTCACTAAATCTTTCTTTTTATTCCATTCTCTTTTCCTAATAGGACAAATCGGTATATTCTGACATCTTTAAAAAGGAAGATATCTGTGGCTAAGGCTCTTGGCTTAGGTACAAAAGAAGAGACTTGTAACTAAGTCTCCTAAGTTTCCCATTCCAGCATTATTTATATTTCAGCTAGTGGTCTGTCAGTGTAAATGCTTGACTAAATAATGACATCTTTTACCAGATCTCCCTTGTCCACATTATTCCTTGCCCATATGTATCACAGTTTTCTAAATATTTACTTAATGGTGCAAAAGATTCTAAAAGAAAATATACAATGAAATCAGGAAGAAGGTGGCAAGGGCAATCTGACCATGGTTTTACACCATGGCTGAAGCAAAATTGGTCAAACTTTGAGTAAAAAGGTCACGTCCCATTTCTGTTGGTGTCACCTACTCTTGCTCTCTCTTGTTTGATTTCATCTGCTGCTTCAGTGAGCTATTTGTACTTCTCGCCTGGTTTCACTGGAGGTTAATGCAGCTAAAAGAAATGGCATAACATTGACCAGAACAAGATTCGAAGTTGATGAATAAAGTCAAAGAAGGAGAAAGGAGGGAGAAAAGGTGAAGATATAGCAAAGCAGAACACATAAGAACTATTCTACTTGGGAATGAGCTCTTCTATGCAGTTTAGACATAAAAAAACCCCAACAACCTTAACAATAACATCATATTTTGTAACAGAATAGTTGGGGAAAAACAAAATAAGAACACTCTGTCAGGTTCGAATAGAGATTTTACTTCTCTAATGGCATCTGTACCATCATTTATTAACTACAGATTAGACTTAGACTAAAGATGTTGTGTACTAGATACATGGGTTTTACTTGTTTACTTTTTTGGTCATTAGCTATAAGTAGAATGGCCAATATTCTTCTCATTGCCAGTTACAACAAAACCAGCATGAAATATGATTTAAATTTGTAAGAATTCTAAAATGCAACAATTTTACACATCTCAGAGCATCAATATGAATTGCAGAAGCTACAAAAATAGACAACAAATGTCATATTGTCTGAATGAGAAGCCCAGAGAAATAAAAGGAATAAATTAAATACTTTAAAACGAGAATTTTGTTGTCCTTTACAACTCATCAACACAATTACAGCATGGATAAATCACAGAGCTAGATATAGTTGCAATGAAGAAGTGTGTAGTTTAACAATGAATTGGAGTAAATTAGAATAATGTTTCAGAAAAAACAAGAATAATGTATTTGTTAAAAAGACTTAAAGGCAGCAATATGTAGTACACTGTATGCATATTGCAGTGCCAAAATAAACACGACCACATAAATACAAGACTAATTTGGAGAAGAAGCTTCTAGACTGTAATCCTGATGGTGAAACCTATGATTATGGGTGCAATCCTGCAAGCCCCAGCAATTGTACTAGGTTTATTCAAGCCAGTAATGGAGTCGACCATTCCCACATTCTGAGTGTTGCTAAATTCTTCTGACTCACCACACATAAAATGGCTAAGTTCAATGCTTTCTGCTTTCTCCACAAGTCCATTGCTACAGCTTGTTCACTCCTTGCCTTGGTAACAGCCATCGACTCACTTCTAAAGAACCCAAATGTGGCTGCATGTTGATTGGCATATTTTTGTCAGTTCTAACTATTTTCCTTTTACTTTAATTGTTTCTCAGGGTTTCCTCTCACCCTAAGCACCCTCTAAGATTCTGGTCTCTATTCTTTCACCATGACCACTTACAGTCGCCATAATGTGTTATACTATTGCAGTCTTCTCTTCCTTATTTTGTGCTTTTCATCTCCTGTCTTTCTTTCCCAGTAGAAAAAAACCCCAAAACCAACAACCCAAAAAAACAACAAACAAAACAACTCAACAAATAATCTATGAAAACACAGTTTTGATAAGAGAATGCTATCAAAACCAGCAGGCTTAAGCTGATATTTTTTGCATATGCCATAATTTGGTTGACTGCTTCTTTGGTTCCTCAGGACTGACTTGTAACATTTCCTTTTTATAATTCTCAGTCACTCCCAAGATTGCATAAATATGAAAATTTTAAACTTGAAATGACTACTTATGCCATCATGGTCAGGTCTCTGCACTTGCAGACACTTAGAAACAATGTCATAGTGAATAAACACAAGCTAGCAAAAGGGACTGATGCAAACTCTGTTCTAGATCACTGCTGTGAGAGAAAGAAAATTCAGAGAGAAAGAAAATGTTACCTGCTCTGAGAAAAAGAAAACACCCTGATCATCTGCCTTTACAAGATTTGGCCTGTGATGATTCTAGATGCATGAGAAAAAATTCAGGGAGTTGCCCTAATCTCAAGGTAGAGTCTATGTCATCTGCACTTAATCCTCTGAAAATGAGGGGTCTGCTTGTCTAGACTTGTGTGAAAGTCTGCATTTCTCTCTTATAAATACCTCTAAAGCATGATTCATTAAAATAAAATAAATACATTTGAAACAAATTAAATGAATCAAATTCTGGGAGTGCCTGCTTCTCCCCATTGACTAGTTTATTTATCTTGTTAGTATAGATGACTAATTTAAAGAGAGTACCTAAATATCAAAATATTATTTGAAATTGATACTGTTCTCATTGTTTCTAATGGTGAGTGAGCAAGTTTCAGGCCCTTTCAATTTCAAAAATAGCTCTAACCCATGTGTTCTTGTCATACTGGTCATTCCATATTCACAAAATAATCTTACTGATGATACAAACATAAAGCCATGTAATGATATTTTGTTAGAGGTTAGGGAATTAAATAATCATCTGTAGGGGTTCTTTACCCAACCGGTGAAAGTATGATCAACACAGGCTGAGAAAGACATAGAAGGCACAGTTTCTTTGGATAAAAAGTAAAAAATGCCAGCCCTAGGTTTCCGCAGAACTGATAAGCCAAAAAGAGATTCTTCTATGAAGTCCTTTTAGTAGCTCTACAGCTTGGGTTCCTCTGAAGAGGGTCCTTGAGCAAAGAAATCACTGGGCATTTGTACCCTTCAAATTTAAATTACCCATCTATCATGCGACAGTTCTGACCAGTAGCAATATTAGGGCTTGCTGTCTTCCCATTCTTCATTGGGTCCTTTCATTGTCTCTGGGCTGGCCATTTATTTTCTTATCTCTAAGGCTGCAGGTTCTTTTAATGAATGTGGCTTCCTTATCTCCTGACTTGAACCAGCCCTGGGGCCTTTTTTTACTTGACTAGGTAAAAGTTCAATGTATCTAAGTGAAAGTTCACAGCTTGTGGCCTGAGGCTTCAGCAAATTTAGTTACTAATGCTAAACAAATTCTACGTAAGTAGTATACAAATTGCACTGTATAGAAGACGAGGAGGAAAATCTAAAGCAGTCCTAAAAGGAAAAAAACCTTTAAAACTGGAAATAGCCTCATGTTGCAAAATTGAAATTCATGTTTGCTTCCCAAATTCTGACAGCTCTTTGTCGGAATATTTGTTACTACGGCCTTATTTTCATTTTTTTTTTTCACACCCTCTTTTCTTTAAGGGTCATGAAAGAGCATTGACACCTTTCTTGGAAAAGTTATGATTTTTTTTTGTGACAAAAATAACATGCTTTTTTTCCTTTTCTTTTATATTAATAATGATTAAGTGAACCAGCATGTATCTTAAAACATTGTCTGATCATTTTTCTTCCTGTCTGTGACTATACAGCTGTTTCACAGCACAGGTGGGTTGCTACAATTTTCTGAAATCAGATAGAAGTGATTGATTTTATTAAAAAAGAAAAACCAATATACAAACATATACCAGACAAAAACGCTGGATGCATGTGATGTAAGGTAATTTATCTGTGTAATGTAATCTCCAAGTGAGGGTTTAGTCAGTTTGCCCAAGGACAGGTAAATTACTTTAAGAAGCTGAAGTCTCTAGAAGATTTTTCCTCACATTTTTCACTCCCTGCTGCATAAATTTAAAGTCCACTCGCTCTTTTTGATGTAAAGTGCAAAGTGAGGTGGATGGGTGGCACCAAAAAATAACCAGCCAGAAAGAGGTTTTTGAATATGAGCCATTAGGTTTTTACCTGACAACACAAAGTGGCTGCCAAAGTGCGGCTTTAGATGTAACAAAGTCCTATGATTTCTTCAGAGGGAAAAATTGTGCTAGATATTTTTATTACCAATATTCTAAATTTTTCTAGGTGTTTTTTAGGTTAGACTTAGATTTATCAGTAACCTTAGGTATTTTCATAACTTCAGGTAAACAAGGATTTAATAGTTCACTGTTGTACTCAGGAAAAGGAAATCTGCTTCAAATCAGGAATGATTTTGCATCATCGAATTTCAAGGAGCCAATATTAAACTGAATTTTACAATTCTACAGTAAATCAGAATAGGGGAAGATGATGTGCTATACAGGAATAACTTATACTGGTTATTAGAACACTTGATTTGGGTGGTGCACAAGACAGGAGGTGCCTGGTAGAAAATATGATTGAAAACAGAGCCACTGAATCCCTGCAATTTATCTTTCTAACCTGCCGAGTGAAAGAAATAAGTTTGTAGTTTTTAGCATTTTCACTCCTCTTGCCCATTCATACCTAAGTGTGTTTAGGTGCTATTCTTACTGTCTGACTTTAATTATACTGACAGTTTTAAAGTGAGAACAGGGAAGGATACTTGTATGTCTTAGGGAGTACAGTTTGTTGTGATTAGTATAGGTAAAGTATGTTACAGGCTTATGAAGGTGAATCATAACAGCCAGATCTACCAAAAATGGACCTTCGGCCCCGCTTTTAACTGTCCGGTAAAGACAGGTTATGTTGTTTTCTGTCTCCAGAGCCCCTCTACTAATGCAAACCTAATGTATTGATAAGATGTGTATGTCCTCTTTTGCTTCTTGCATGAGTATTTCTGGAGCTTAAAATCAGTCTGAAAATAAAAAATGCTAATGTAGAAAAAAAGGAAATATTCAACTAATTGGAATGGAAGAAATATGCATATAGAGTAAGAGCTCCTGTGCAGTGCAGCATAGTACATTAGCTGATGCATGTTATACATGAATTTTCACTTAGAGAGACTTTCAGACAAAGGAAGACTAAGAGGAGAAAATGGCAAATGCTTTCTTTCCCTTCAGTTCCTAAATGCAACTTAGTGCAGAGTATCTATCATTGTTCAGAGCGGTACATAAACCAGTTCCTTGGCTCTTTTCACTGTACTATAACTCATCTTTGCCAGGAAATGTCACCCCATAACAGCTTTAAGTTTCCCCTTGGCTTCATTGTCACAAACAGTAGCCAGGGAAAATGATTTACTGCATCTGCAGAAGCAGCACCAGAGGAAGAGATCTCTGTCACAGCAGGGCTGTGATGAGCATGACATGCTGATTTTGTAACATGCCCTGCCAGCATGAAGGACCTGCTCTCCTGAGCCCGGTTTGCTAGTGGAGTGGCTGCACAAATGTTTTTTGGGAGTCTATGGGTAGTGATGCTATTGTGGGAGCCTTTGATGAGCACTGAGATCAAATATATTCAAGAAATGAATAATAATAATAAAAAATCCCTTATAGCCAGAATATTTCATTTTAAATCTGAAAGGTCTCAGTGTGTTCTTCATTTCAAAAGAACCACTCAGCATCACCAGTGCAATGTCAGGAAGTATTCTGGTGGTATTCCTAGATATCCTTTTCTTCAAAATTATATGTTGGTATGTGTGCGAGGGTAAAAATGTAATGTGCTTTTACCTTAAGATTTTGGCTGTGTTTATTGTCCTAGCCACTGGAAAGGGACAGTCCTGTGGTGATATGTTTACTAGATCGGGTTTGTGAATGCTGACATTAGAAGTGCAAACTTTAACTACTATGCAGATGAACTGATGGGTGAACATCACTATTGATCATTGCTATCATTACTGACAGGTAGGACCAGATCTGCACATCCAGTAAGATATTATCACAGACAAGTTAACTCCTAGGGGCCTTCATACTTTCTTGAAAGGCTGAATACAGCAGTAGTTCTGCAAGTTGATTTTCTGAGGAAACTGAATTTAAAAATTTCATCTTGAAGCAAAGCAGTTCACATTTGAATACTGACAATTTATTTGTTCTGAAATATTTAAATATATATTTAAGTTTCAAGGAATAGAATTTAAAGGTATTTACAAGCTTTTCAGAACTTAGACCAAGCTAAAGCTTCACATTATCTTACCAACTGGAACAGCTGTCTGAATCATTCAAATATGGAAAAGGGGAGCTACAAGCATTTTGAAGTTCCTACTTGACAAGAACTTCAGCTAGAGGAACATATGGTTCTCTTGGGTGATGCTCATTTCTCAGTTGGTACCTAAGGCCTTCCCTTAGTCTAGATAGATTTAAGTTGCAGAGTTTACTTTGTTGTCTTTCCAGTCTGGCATGGACTCCAGCTTTGCTCCTTTATTCCTTGTCAATTACTTTATTTTTGGAAGAAATTTCTCTACTATGTGGTTAAAGTGCTCTACTTGTGCGTAAGGACTTCTGCAGCCTGAAGCAATTTCCTTCTGGTGGGGTGCTGATACGTCACAATCCTTGTATCTGGAATGTCTGTGAAAATTACCCAACCTATTTCAGAAGACTGAAGTTGAGAAAATTACTTTAAAAAATTCTATCTATAAGAAACTTAAATCATTACATAGACATCAATTTAGGATCTTCTTTAGCAACAAGAGATTGCATTTACAAGTATCTTGTCATCTGTTAGTTTTTCATAGATTATCTTCTCTCACATTAGTATTGTCTGTTTTCCTGATCTTGATTTATTGTTTGGATAAAAAAAGAACACTTTGAAAGATTTTCAATGTCTGACAACAATGTCTGCTCATAATTATGCAAAAAACAGTGAACCATCTGGGTTATTTGTGTGAGAGCATAATCATGCCTAACTAGTAACAAGTTTGGGTGATATCCATGTACTTTATACTTGAGACCATTAGTCATGAATTCTGGACTTTCCCACATGATAGGAGCTAAAATTGCAGGCCCATTGTTTCTCATTAAAAGTACAAAATGCCTAAGTCAGTGAGAAAATGAACATGAGCCTGATTCAGTGTGCGCTTGCAGCCCAGAAAGCCAACCGTATGCTGGGCTGCATCAAAAGAAGCGTGACCAGCAGGTCAAAGGTGATCCTGCCCCTCTACTTTGGTCTCGTGAGACCTCACCTGGAGCATTGTGTGCAGTTCTGATGTCCTCAACGTAAAAAGGACATGGAGCTGTTGGAACAAGTCCAGAGAAGGGCCATGAAGATGATCAGGGGACTGGAACATCTCCCATACGAGGACAGGCTAAGAGAGTTGGGGCTGTTCAGCCTGGAGAAGAGAAGGCTGTGTGGAGACCTCATGGCAGCCTTCCAGTATCTGAAGGGAGCCTATAGGGATGGTGGGGAGGGACTCATCATTAGGGACTGTAGTGACAGGACAAGGGGTAACGGGTTCAAACTTAAACAGGGGAAGTTTGGATTGGATCTAAGGAAGAAATTCTTTGCTGTTAGGGTGGTGAGGCACTGGAATGGGTTGCCCAAGGAGGTTGTGAATGCTCCATCCCTGGTGGTGTTCAAGGTCAGGTTGGACGAAGCCTTGGTTGGCAAGGTTTAGTGTGGTGTGTCCCTTTTTATGGCAGGGGAGTTGGAACTAGATGATCTTAAGTTCCTTTCAAATCCTAACCTATGATTCTATGAATTTTCATATCTACTTAAATATTTTATAACTTTCACTGAGTTGTCAAGAATATGATAATAGATATGAGAGGATCATGGAAAGGCTTCTAAAAATGTTTTTGACAAATTATTCTTGTTTTTTTGACAAAAATTGAATCATAATTATGGATTATATTTATGTAAATCTGCACAAACTAAATACACTTTGAATGTGATTTTGCCCTACTATTGCATAAAATGTGCAGTTCTATGGCAGATATATTCAGCAGGTTATATTTCCAAAGACTAGTAAAATTTTCACTAATGTTAGTATCTTACCCTAAGGTTTTGTTCTGTGTGTAAAATGGTTGAAAAGCTTAAAATGTAGGAGGTTGCCAAGCAATTTAAACAGGCTAAGTACCTTGATACCTTGCATAGCTGATAGGAGGAAATCAGACACTTCAAAGAACCATCAAGCCTCCACCCAGAATGAAGGCTTTTTTAACTTCACCGGTAAGAAATATCAAGCACACACACATGTCTCTGCTCTCCAACCATGATTCAGAACATGGAAGGTTTTTTTTGTCAGTGACATTCAGTTGATGTGGGATCATATTTTCTGAAAGATCTTTTATGGAACAGAAACCGAAGGTCTGTCCTAAGAGACAAGAGGCCACACACCTCTCATGATGAATGCTATAGTTAACCCACTTTGGACATCTGGATTCAGCTCCCTTGTCAAATAAATTTCCTTCACCTTATTCCCAGGTAACGCCCCTGTCACCAAGCTCTAAGGTAGTCCACACAGGAAGCAATTCTTTGCTCTCAGTGAAGCATGGTTATGGCAGAGCCAATAACTTTGTTCCTGGGCCAGCATGAATAAAGAAACTAAACACAGTGGAATATGACTGTTTCTCCCAGTTTTCTCCTTAAGAGTATTGAGTTGGGAGGTGAAAAATCTGGCCTCTGATCTATGGAATCAGTATTATTTCTGGTTTTATCCTGTCCTGCGGAAGAACCAACACCCTTCCTTTTGGAAAGCTAGGGCTATCCTCCTCCGCATTCCTTTTTTTTTACTCAATAGTTCTCAAGTTCTTCAGTGCATGGAAGAAGGTTTTTAACTGGAGGAAGAAGAGCGCAACTTATGAGGAAAGTAAAGGCACATCTGATGCAGTGGGAAGTGTAAGTCAGAATCTCCTCAAGGTGGTTAGGATTTTTACAAAATCATTTCTGATATCCCATGTTAATATTAATTCAGCTATTACATAAAATTATTGAAAAGAGAAGAGTTCTCTCCGTTCAGTTTCCTGGGATGAAGCACATAAGGACTTACCTTAAGATGGGATGCTGAACTGTGAGTTCCAAGGTGCTTCCTGCATAGCCAAGTCCAAGAGAAATACTGGCATACACACATGCTGATGCAGATCTATGTACAGCTTTGCTTAAGGTTTTCCTCCTGGTGGATGCTTCCTCTGCCTCTTGCTGCCATCAACTGTACTCAGATGTCTCTTTTTCTCCTCTCACTAAACCTGAATGGAAGAATGCCCTGATATAGTTATTCTGTATGATGTAAACCTTAGTCCCTTAGGAACTAGCTCAGGTATATTTATGAGGTAAATGCTGTTGAATCCAGCTGAAAATATCACACTTTTTTGTAAGTATGTAACTTTCACATGTTGCTTCTTATAAATTAATCTTTCTCTCCCTTCTGTATCAATTGCAAAATATTACCTGTGCACCTGGCTTTTCTTTTTGGCATGTTTGGCTTTTCTTTGTCAAAGTCTGCAGTGGCTAAGAAGATACTGCATAAGAAAATGTATATTGCTTCTGTAACTTCCATTAGATATACCCAGAGTTAAGAATAGCAATAAGCTGAGATAATAGGTTTCACTTCACCCCGAGTGAAAAATTATCACGGTAAGCCAAAACTGAAAGAGTTTATAATGCAGAGATATGCTCCATATCATTAGATAAGCAATGGTTTTCAGGCAATACCAAAGTTCTATGAGACTCCTTAAAATACCCATGTTGTTCAAATGAATATGCCTTGCCTGTGTCATAACCTACCATATGATTACCAGGATCATTAGAGATTTACTGAAGAAATGGGATTCATAGATTCACATCAGTAGACCTAAACGTAGCAGAAAATGAGACAAAAAAAAGATAGACCTAGTCAAGTAAAGCAGTCTATTTGCATGAAAAACATGGGTGGTGGATATGAAGTGTTGGACAGAGCCTTGGGCGACGTGGTCTAATGTGAGGTGTCCCTGTCCATGGCAGGAGGATTGGACCTAGGTGATCTTAAGGTCCTTTCCAACATTAACTATTCTATGATTCTATAAGGAATCTATTTTTCAAGGTCATGGCAATCCATAGTGTAGACCGCCAAGTTCTTTACTCACTCACCTTTTGTTTCAACTTCAAATATAGAAGTAGAATGAAACCAAAATTGAGTAATGAGGCTATCTTGAGACTTGAACTTTTGGTGGCTTGCCCCTCATTAAATATCAATAAGCATGGGTAAAAAGTCCTTTTAAAGACAAATGGCAAAAAGGTGTGCCATGGACAATGTCTGCACAGCAAAGAATTTAGCAGAAGGAATTTCCACTAAACTGAAGAACAAAAATGAAGAGCAGGCAGCTGCTAAATATTTTGACATAGTGGGTTAATATGGGTTAAATAGCACATAAATTGATCTTGTTTGTGGGTATAAGATGTTTACAGTACCCTCTAATCACATAAAATTTTATTGTAAAACCCTACTTCTTACATTCTTAGAGAAAAGCAAAATAAATAAGTTACACGTATTTCTAAATTTACAGAGAGAAGATTTGACTACGTTTTTGAAGGCAGAATAGCAAAACCATCATTTTAAAATTAATAATCATATTTTCATAGTTGGCATTTTTTGCCCTAATAAAATAAGCATTTCGAATTTCAGTTCAGGATTAAAAATTGGCAGACTGGCCAAGGCAGACTGAGCGGCTCCGCTTCAAATAATAATAAAAAAAAATTGAAATAATATCATATTTAAGAGTTGTATTTAGCATAAACTCTGCTGTTGTAGAGATTGGCTGTGTACCTTGTAGACTTCCCTAAAGCTCTCAGACTTGATTCTGGTAATCAGACCAAGAGTGCATGAGAGGCCATAGACTGGATAAAATAACAAAAGTCAAAACTGGTGCCATTCCTGCATCTTGAAGGATGATCTGAATACTCATGTGAAATATTTCTTCCAGCACGTTAGCATGTCTAATACAGGAAAGGTTATTTCAAAAAAAGTAATTTCATCCTGCCGTGCAAAGTGAATAATCCCATTGTAGTCATAACATACGTTCTTTCCTGTCCAAGAGTTTTTCCTTCCCAATATGGGAAGAGGCAAATTTAAGAACTGACACCCCTCCCTCCCCCTGGACACTTCTCAGCTTTAACAGAACATTTCATTGATCCAAGAGTCCAGCAGGACTATGGAATTCACAGCTAAATGTTCACAAGTAGCACAGTTCAGAAGCTCAGGTCTCAGTTTGCAGCTACATCTTGCATGCCCCTGAAGCAAGGATACTATTTAAAGATGTATACCTGTTGCTTTAAGGGGAAGTGGAAAGGAGTGGCAGAAATCAGGGGCTAATTTAGACATTGTTCTATTCATAGAATCACAGAATGATTTGGGTTGGAAGGGACCTTTAAAAATCACGTAGTCCAATCCCCATGCCAACAGCAGGGATATCCTCCCCTAGATCAG
This sequence comes from Agapornis roseicollis, assembly GCA_002631895.1. Classification (NCBI taxonomy): domain Eukaryota; kingdom Metazoa; phylum Chordata; class Aves; order Psittaciformes; family Psittacidae; genus Agapornis; species Agapornis roseicollis. The sequence goes on from NDXB01010447.1 coordinate 140,356, forward strand.
GTAGCTCAAAGCATTGTCCAACCTTGCCTTGAGCACTGTTAGGGATGGAGCATTCACATCTGCAAGCCCCCTTCCACCAGGGTGCTCTTGATCAATTCATCCCCTAGTCCATACTGATATTGAGGATTGCTCTTACCCAGGTTCAGGACCTTGCTTTTGGCTATGTTGAACTTCACAAGGTTCATATGGGTCCACTGCTCAAACCTGTTCAGGTCATTCTGAATGGCATACCTTCCCTCAAGCAAATCAACCACCCTACACAGCTTGGTGTCATCTACATATTCAGAAGTATTGTTCTGTTAATATAGAGACAGAATACATGACTACCCTTAAAGTGGCAAACTATTTTCAACAAGAAAAATACGGATTAAAGCCCATATGAAATGCAACAGTGATCACAATATTTTGCATTAACTTTTCTTACCACATTCTGAAACTATGGTACCAAGAGAAGTACTTAAAAATCTTAAGCCATCTTTGACAAACAGCACATAGCTGACATTTTATGGGTATTAAAAGGGAGTGTACATACAGTACAATAATGGTGTTATTAGGAGACAAAGGTGGAAAGATTGATTAGGGACCCTTTATCCAATTTACAGCTGGTGATTACCTTCATTTCCATCTCACCTTTATAGCTCACATCACATAATAAAATCTATGGCCTGGGAACACAGCAAACCAGTAGACTGAAACAAAGCCTTACACTGCTCTTTTTCTTCTTTTTTTCAGTCTCCGAGAGATAGTGCTTATTGCATGAGTAGCTGTCTGGTGTTTTTATTTTTATCCAGAAGCTGTGCTGTGCAGTGATACAGCTTATGCTCTGTGACAGGTTTGAACGTAATTACACAACACACTGTAATGTATATACCTGAAGAAAAAGGTGGCCAGTACCAAAACACTTCTGTTGTTTTCTAGCTTCTGGAGCCCTTGGCTTATATTCTTTCAATGCTCCTCACACAGCTTGCTTTTTTTTTTTTTTTTTACTCTGATACAACACTAATTTCAAAAGTTTGGCTTCTTGGTCATATTATTAGTACTAAGAGTCAGGTCCATACAACACAGTGCCCTAGATCCATCCACACATGCTGAAACAGCCAGTGAGCATCAATGTTTAGGTCACGAAATTTCAGGGATTTGGATGGAAAATACCATACTTGTGCAACCACATTCAAAATTGCCAAGTCCAGCTGAATTATTTTACTGCTTTCTTTCCATTTTGGTACACAAGCTTTACAGTAGAAGACTGGAAACTGCAGAAAAGCTTAACTGCTTTAAAGAGCTTCAAATATACAACTTGAGTGAGGCATGTGAAACAATACAATTACTGAATTCATTTCTCCAAGCAAGAGTGTGCTTAGCCCATAAGCCCATTCCTGGACTCCTTTACAAAGTTGAGTTTAGCAGACCTGTAGCCAGAAACAGCCCGTCACATCTGGGATAGATAATTAGACCAGTCAGATATGTGGGGAGATTTTCACTATCCACAAAGAACCCAATTTCTCAGAATGACTGAAATTGTGGGAAATAGCCAAGGAGGGAGGCATGTCACTGGAACATAAGCAGAAAGGAACTGCTGAACCTACCTACGTAGTGGTAACTAGGGCTTTTGTCAGTGTGGCTGAGATCCATTTACCAATGCATAGGAGTGTAGCACTGCAGATGCTCTGTGGTGTCTTGCCAGACCTCCAACTGATTTTGTAGAACAGCCCTTTACAGATCCTATATCACATATGCCAGCCATACACAACTGTCTCACAGATCTTAGCACATTTTAAATGATACTAGATGCCTGTGTTTAGGCAAATGAATCCCAGCCAACATAATATTTTACTTGTTTTGTTGCATTAGATCAAAACTTTGGCATCACTTTTATTTTTTATTTTAAAAGGGCTGCTTCAGGATGCATGAACCTCTGGCATTAATTTTTAATCCATTGTGGAAACCTTTGAAAATGTTTTCATTGTGCAGCCATATTTTCTGCTCACTAACCTGGCTGGATACAGATATAAAAAATCAGCATCTCCTTGTATTGCACAAGGCTAAATATTCTTTCCCACAGACTAGTCCCATCACTGTCTTAACAGCTAGCAGGGTTCACTCAAGAACGCATTTAAAGGAAGCAGTGCATGAAAAAAATTCAGCTGACCTGCTGTTTGATGCTGCCTTTGGAAATGAATGGTGAGCCTCTTTGCAAAAGAGAAAAAAATGCTGATGGCAGTACTGTTAGCAAACAAGGAGAATTAAAAAAACCAGAGTGTCACTTGGGGAGAACTCATATTTTTCTCTGATATGTGAACTTGCATAGGATGATCAGCTAATTTGAGGCTTTCTCTCAAAAATAGACATATGAGTACTTAGGTTTGATTTACTAGCCTAATTTGTGGCCACAGCAACTGCTACTATCAGCTATATTTATGGTAACTCTAATACATCACCCAGAAACTTATAAATGTCAGCACTGCAGCTCTCTGTAAAAGAAGAAGTTTATACTGATGGAGGACCACAGACTAGTAACACAGCCCAGCATTTGCTGTTATGCATCTAAGAGAGAATAGTAAGCACATAGGTTACTGAGATCAGTGAATTCACCTAGCCAATAAAAGTAGTTAGAAATTCAAAGTTCGTATATGGAAATGTTGTGTTTTCCCCAGTAGTTCTGAAATTTCTCATCAGTATTTTTCTCTAAGAGGCATTAGTGACAAAGTTTAAAGAGTGTTTTAATAGTGTTTATAGTTCAATTGATCTGTTGTAATATCTCCTTTTGAAGCTATTCAAATAAACATTATAAATATGTTTGTTATTAACATATGGTGCTGATACTACGAGAAGACTTAATTCATTGTGTTATTTATGAAGCAAGAAATCCTAATGGCTCCCAGACTAAGATGAAAAGCTGCTGAGGCACCATCCGTGTATTAGATAATGTCTTGGCACTTTCCCTATTATACTGTTATAAATAAATATAATGATTAAACCAGGGTGGTGTCTGGTGCATTAAGATGCATTTTTGGTTTCTTCTAGTTTCCAGACCAGACCCACCCCCTGCTGGCAGGAGGCTTCTTTACACAGATCTGGTCTAGAAATCGAGCCAGCAAGCCGTGCAGGGGTTGATTCAAAGCCTATAGAAACTAATTGACGGGTTCTAATCGAGCTGACAGATCCTTGTGGACATGCACTGGTGGCATATAAAGGAGAAGTATCAAAGACCTATCCTACTATTACATAAATAAATGAAAGTATTTTGGGAGGTCTTATTTCAGAAAAATAGAAATCAATCTTTTCTCTCACATTGTTTTCATCTGCAGAGCACTTCCTTTATTTTCTCTGTTTCTTTCCTTTTTTACCTCCCTGTGTGAGATATCCCATCTTTCTGTCTTCTTGCCTTTCAGAAGAGCAGAAACAAGCAGCTTCAAACCAGCTGTGAAAATGAATTTTCATTATATCTTGCAGCTACCCAACATAAATATTAAACATGTGAAACAAGAAAAATTTTCATCGCGGTGATATGCTAAAGACAGGGCAAATGAACAGGTAACCATGTGTGATAAGCTCGGGTATCAAATGGCCCCTGTAACTGCCTGTGTGAATACTCGGACCCTGTGGTAAGCTGGAAGTAAATGGCAATGAAAGACATTCTTGATATTCGGAAATGAGCTAATACGCAGAGACATTTACTCAAAATCATAAAAGCTGTTTTTTACACTTTATTCCATTCGGGCTGGTGCTACCATTTCCTGATTTACATGAGCACCTCCTAAAGAGAATATTTCATGGTCTGCTTCCTGAGACCCACAGATCAGCTTGTGTTTGCCTGGCTACCACCCTGCTATGCATGATCTCGTCCTGGGAGCCTTTCTGCCCCAGCTACCATGCTCCGGAGGGAACCAGATCCACTGGAATAGCAAAACCTGTCTTGCAGAGTGCAGTCACTGGCCAGATGGATTTCAGGCCCTTGGCCAGAGAACTGGGACCCAGGCTGTTAATGATCATTTTTTCTTCCCATGAATAAAGGACATGTGTGCTGCCTGAAGGAAGGCATAGTGTACTGGGGAAGGAAAAGGAAGGAAGACAGATATTATCAATCTCACTGAAACCATGCCCTGTGCTTTTGCATTAGTATGGAAAGATGCAGTCTGAATTAACATTAAACCAAAAAGGAGAGAGAGAAAGAGGAATGTCAGGTATTATCTATGATGTCCTCCAGTTTATAGATCCCAGACCTTTTCCCTTATCATGCCCTTGCTGAAAGCCTCAACTCCAGTTGTCAGCACTTTCAGGCTCACTGCATCACACCATGGACCCAGGCTTACAGCTGCATAGATAAGAAATGCTTCCCCAAGGCTGAAGGTGTGAGATATGTTTACCGGGAAGATGTGTTGCTACTTAGTGAAAGTTTCATTTAATTAGGTCAGAGAGCAACAGGAGTTAAGTTGGGGTAATATGGTTTTTAAATGAGCTCATAATCAGGGCAGACAGTACCCAGGACCAGAGCAGGTATCTTGGTGGTTTCCACATGCTGAAGCCTGTGCTCTGTTATTGCAAACAGTGTTAGTCTGTCTAAACTAATGAAAAGGATGTTAGCACATGACAGCACCCCACCTTCCTGTTGTTTTACAAACATTTCCAAAAGCACTTAAATCACCAAAGATACTTTAAATAAAAATTTTGAACCTTGTGCTATTCCATAGAATACCAGCTATATACTTTTATGGATCTAAACTGGGGACTCATCTAAGGATCTACAAGTCTTTGCTAGTTTTGGCAACTTAATTAAAATCATCCATACCTTCAGTTATTGCCTTCAACCACAGCCCCCTCTTTTTCTTGTCAAATTCTATTCAGATAGAATCATAGAATCATAGAATAGTTAGGGTTGGAAAGGACCTTAAGATCATCTGTTCCAATCCCCCTGCCATAAGCAGGGACACCCCACACTAAACCATGCCACCCAAGGCTTCATCCAACTTGGCCTTGAACACTGCCAGGGATGGACCACTCACAATAAGGCACATTTCCTGTCCAATTGTTTATAGGAGGATCTGGTTGGAGTAAAAATGTGCTCGTGATGAAGGATGGCTGTTTTAACAAAGCAGAAACATTTTGGGAGGATGGATGTTTCTTAACAAAACTTGTCATTATAATTTTTGGAAGGGCAGAATTTTTTAATAATTTTTCACCAGAAAGTTAGAAAACAACAAAGAGAAACATCTGCTTTTACAAAGAAACAAAATACCAATTTTGACAGTTATATTTTGTGAAAGTGCTTGAAGTTTCTTGATCCTGTTTTAAAGTACAATGTAATACAAGAAGATACTTTGAAATGTATCAAAAACAAGCTTCCTTTTTTTTTTTTTTTTTTTTTTTTTTTTTTTTTTTCCTTTTCTTTTTTTT
>NDXB01010447.1:146286-165938 GCA_002631895.1 Agapornis roseicollis
TTTTTTTTTTTTTTTTTTTTTTTTTTTTTTTTTTTTTTTTTATGGGCATTCCTAAATAATGATATTATTAAAAATAACAAAACATTGACCTTTATGTTCTCTGTAGAGAATTTAGGAGGATTTAAAATTGCAAGGAAAAAGAAAGCTGCAAAGTTATGAAGGGAGTATAACAATTATTCACTAACGTGTTTGTTCTTAGCATTATTTATTGATGTTATTTCTAAGGCTGCGAATTTTTCTGCAGTTGGCTAGAGAAATACACAGACCCAGAAACACATTACATGTACCTTAGCTGCCCATAAGTCAAGTATCTTGTTTTAATTAGGTATTTCCACGGTCAACAGAGAGGGACATCGAGGGAGAAAGGATGAGTGAGAGAACTCCAGTGGATTAATGGGAGAGATTAAACAACTAGCTGAAATTGGACTTTTATCTTATAAATGTCTAAATGCAGGAAAAATGAATTCACATGTCTTAATATGGGTCTCATCCCAGTGATCACTGCATACACTTAGTGTAAAAAAAATGCTTTTTCTGGGCTGGAAATGGTTATTTTTTTTTCATTATTATTACAGGAAGTGCATTACTATAAGAAAATAGCTAATCCCGAGGAGTACTTCTCAATTACAAGTAAAACTATCCTTGGATGTAAAATTTTCTGTGCTAATGCCTCTATATGATTCCACAGGAGCTTTAAAATTGGTTCATGTACAGTTTTACACTGAAAAATATATTCTAGGTATTTAGAGGATTATTATTTCATATTACAATCTTTGGAACAGTACGGCCAGTGTTATCTCCTTTTGAAATTTCTTTTTTACCTCTTCTTAAACACACAACTGATCTAACAGCTCTTACACGTAGCATCAAGGACTGAAAAGTCCCCCTTTCCTTCGTCACTGCTTTAAATGAAAACAACACCAGTTGAGAGCTTGCCTTCCCTTCAGCCCTTTCTCATTTTGTCACCTAAAAATAAAATAAAGACAAAGAGCATCTGGTCTTCTCTTATGCAGGTGATAAGGTATGCAGCTTTTTTATCATGCAAATGCAGACCAGTATTTACAGAAGTTAGAATTAGGTAACAGAGAATATTAAGGTAACCTAAAAAACTGTCCAGAAGGCCCAAGTGAACAGCTGCATCTTGTCTCTTCTGCTGTGCCCTGTGCATTTTCGTTATCCTAAAGTAAGCTGCATCGCATTGCTATGACTTTAGACATCTTTGGGCAATAGAAATCAAGCTGTTTCCTGCCCTCATGCCTCGTCCTATGTAATGCAAACCTACATGCTACCAAATATCACAGGTATATATTTATATACAGAAGTACTTGTTTTTCCTAACTCCTTCCCTTCTGGGCTGTTGCCACTTGAAGCTTTTGCTCCAGCACCTCAAACTGCAGCCCTTTGTTTGTAGCCACCCTATGACCCAGACCTGCTATTTGTCATATCTTCACAATTCAAGCACCTCTTCCTAGTGACAACTGGCAAAGACTTTTCTGGATTCAAGTGAAAAACTCTGGAGTATGGAGCAAGCTATCTCCAGAGCAACATCATCTGGATTAAAATGTCTAACCTTAAAAATGTCCAAACTTGTTCATTAGAGTATATCTCCTCAAATTATCCCAACATACAGACAGAAATATGAATGTGCTTTATTCATGCCTGGGGTTTCAACTCAACTAACTTTAATCATATCAAAGGCACCATCTAATATAAGCTGGTTATGTTAAACATACTATGCACTGAATAGAAGACTGGCACATCCACACAAAGTTTTCTGTTGTCCCGAAAGAGGTATGTGATGTATGTGAGATGAATTGCCATACAGAGGTGCCTCTTTTCTTTGGCTATGAAGAAAACACAAAAAAAACTAAGCTACACAGTGAGCTTTTAGACAAATTAAGTAAAATAAATAGTGGCAAAGAAGTGTTATAGAACAGTAGGTGGGCATGTGTGAAATTTAGAGATCAGGTGAATCTGTTCTTCCCCCATTTCACTCATACAGCCATACTGAGGGACTTACACAAATCTTCTGTATGTGTGAGCATGTGGATGAAAGAAGCACTACACAAAGGAAACAACCTGCATCCCTTACTTTAGTGTGTACTTGTGTGTTTACTGTAAGGGCAATACATAAAATTGGTCTTGCAGTTGCTCAGTGCTTTTAATGTAAACTCTTTTTAAATGCAAAGTTTAATTAGATTTTAGTTCTACTTTCAGACTGATCTGCGTGTTAATTAAGGGCCTGGAGCAAAGTTGTATTTAAAAGTCTTATAAATCTCCCTGTAGGGCTGGGGTGATGATCTGCTCATCATGCAGGTGTTTTGGTCTGCACATTTCATGCAGAAACAATTTTCCATCGTGCAATTTCTGCTTCCATTTCCTCCCCCTACTCCTCCTCTCCCTCCTTTCACTGCATACAAACTTCCAGTTAAGAGGTGGGTGGGCAGGTCAGCCAATACATTCTCATGGTAGATGTTTTACTGGAGTGCAGTTGATAACAATATCCTTTGATTAATTCCCTCCTACCTGTTCCCGTAAACAGGGAACACAGAAATTTATTTCACATTTTAAAATGCAGTATTTATTGAGGGTTTTATTCCCCTCCAGCTTGCTAGTAGATTTAAGATAATGACTCTCTGCCAAAATCATATTACCTTTGTCCTTAAGCAAAAGCATAAAAATTGAGATTAAGCTAATATCAAATTTCTTTTGACCTTTTGGGCTCTGTGGTATTACTTGAGTGCTGCACTGTGTCTCACAGGTACAGTTCTATAGTCGTACAATGATTTGGCATCCTATGTGAGTCCAATGGCAAGACTTTTGTTAGAGATTAGAGAAAGACAGGGCATTAGCAAGCATAGCAAAGCCATGATTATAAAGATATAAATCTGACTTTCTGAATTGTGAGATTTGTACCTCTTCTGAGTATTGATTCTGACTACTCCATTTGGCTTTTTCTAACCATGCTTCTGGCTCCTCTCCAAAGATACTGGGGGGAGATTTGTGCTTGACTGCAGGTAAAACTGGAAAGAATTTTTTCTAACCTAGCTTTCCCTAGATGAACAGGAAGAGTATGCATACTGGATCCTGCCTACATGAATTAGAAAGTAAACCATTCCAATGCTACATGTGTGCCCATGTGCATCGCCAAAACTGTTTGGGCAAAGTTCAATACTCGTGAGGGCTTTAACATGTACATTCCTTTTGTGAAAGTGGGTAGTGAATCCTAGCTGCTTTTGATAGCTGATGCCCAAGTCCACGATAGGATGGGTGCCTTGTGACAGTTCTGTCCATACTGCTTGCAGGGACAGGTCTCAATTAGCAGACACACTTTGACTACTACTCACTACAGGATGAGGCAGCTGGGTCATCTGAGAGCACAAGGGGAATGACAGCCAATGCAATTGCTCTGTGGACCATCAACTGGATGGGTTCACTTTGAATCTCAAAGCTATACTGCCATGTATATTAAATGTAACTAACTTGAGCCCCACTGCTGGTGTCTCCTCACTGTTTCAAGTCATACTTAAACAGATATGGTTCTCTCAAAGACTACATACTGCAGATTACAAATTTTTTATTCACTGTCCATGACTTCTATGCTTCTCCTTTTGCACTTGCCTTGCTGGGCCAGACCTAAATATGGTCACCACCTGAATTCTGAAACCACTTGAAATGGCTTTTGCCTCTAAGCAACCAAGAGATTTCCATTGCTGTTCACATTTATGCAGGTATAACTTTGCTTGCCTTAATGCTTGCAAAATATGCTATGCAAATAGGATGCAAACAGACCTATAAATAATTATTTGAAAATTTCCCCTGTTACTTACGCAGTCCTAACAGCTGGGAGCTAATTTGTGTCATCTGTAACACCTTAATAGGCTGGATAAAAGGCTATATGCATTTGCTAAGTGTAAACACCAATGGTGAACAAGAATTATGTGTAAGATCATTAATAGGGTTGTAACTGGAGGTGATAAGATTAATGTAAGGAAGATACAATTTTCATCTGAGTAGCATCTGTAAATTGTAAGGACCTCCCAGAGGAGGTATTTGGTGCATGTATATTACACTGGACATTATACATTTTCTTGACTATATAGTCATGAATAAGCCTGCAATTGCATAGACATGGGCTACATGGCATTAAATTGCATAAAAATAAACTGGAAATTAGATTGTCCCTGGGAAGAGAAAGATTTTGTCATCCTCATGGAACCTCCTGGAGATATTAAATGCAACTTTGAATCAAGTTCCCAAAATTTTGGGTATGTCTCTGAACTTAAAAAACAACAATAATAAATTGACATTGGTTTTGAGCCAATTCCAACACTTGCCCAAAGAGCAGAAGCAAGACTGCAATATACTGAACAAACATGATGGGTTTTCTTTTACTAAGCGGGTAGGATTTCTGTTGCTGCACCTGTGAAAGGGACATGTAGACACACCTTTCTGTGGATGAGATCACCCCAACACTTTCACTCTTAGCTTGGCAAGATGAGAGTGTAAGGAACACCAACCCAACCACATTAAAAATAAACCATGGGATCTGCTAACTTTCTGTGCCCACCTGTGTGTGAATTCATTCATTACCACCAGACTTAAAAGGAGTGGGTGCAGGAGGTAACTGGAAAAGGAGAAGAGCCCAACATTGACAATAAAGTTTTTCTTTTGAAGAAACTTGTTAAGAAAATAAAATTACCTCAAAACAAAAATTGAAACTAAGTTCAGTGTAACAACATAATAATAGTGAAACTGGAAAGTATTTCCTTAACACATTTGCTCAAACACTTATTAAAGGTATAAACTAAATCCAAGAAAAACAAATCCCAGGTGTGGAAATGTGGTTAGCCCATGACTCACTTTAAATTTAAAATGTAAAATAAAACAGTAAACTTTCACCAATTTGCTTTAATTCTAGACAGGCATAAAGAAAAATGGGGGGAGATCCTTACAGTCCTCCTTCAAGAGATTCCAGTGCACGGATGGAGAGCTGAGAACAGTCTTGTAGCAAGATTTATAAAGCAAGCACGAATGAAATACAAAGACCTAAATGCTCATGGCTTTTTGTGCCTGCAAACAGGCATAGAAGCATAGAGTCATAGAATAGTTAGGGTTGGAAGGGACCTTAAGATCATCTAGTTCCAACCCCCCTGCCATGAGCAGGGACACCTCACACTAAACCATGTCACTCAGAATAGTGCCATGTGCAGAGATCTGTAAAGAGATCAAGGTAATGTTTTCTTCTCTTATATGGGCTTGTCGTATCATCAGAGAAGACAGAAAAGTGTTGACAGCAAACTGCTATGCCCTCTCCTGCCTAAAAGACTGTGTGTGGGTAGCAAATAGCAACAGTCTTAAGGACATAAGAAAAGATAAATATATGCTACCAATTCCTGAGGAGGATGGGTAGCACTCTTTCATACCTTGGAGAAATAAAGAGGGTACAGAAAAGTGCATCTGAAACTTTCCTGAAGTAAAGTCTCCACTATGCCATCTTTTGGGGGGAGGAAGGGGTACAAGACTGTAATATATATTATTTGCTATGTGTACTGAATTGGAATGTGTCAGGCCTAGGCCCAAATAAAAATTTCTTGCAGACTTTGTTCCCTGAATTACTACAGTATATATATGCAAATCAATCGAGAACTCTGAGACCTAATCAACAAAAGACCAGCAGTCAGTTCTCACATTGCCAAGTGAGACATTCTGCAGAAGGCTGGAGCTTTCATTCAGAGGGTGTAAATTCCATCACGCACAAGCCTGGTATGCCATTTTGTCATGGGTTTATATTTGGCTGTTTTAAAAGCCTAGGTCTGTGATGGATTCAGGAGGTTGTCTAGTTTTCCCAGCCCTTCATCATTTTCTGAATCACCAAGTTTGTTCTTTCTGATCTTATCTATCAGGAAAGTTATAGTACACATATATTTAAAGCATTGGTGGAGACTGATAATTCTGAGGGATATGGTGGGAAAAAGCAGGAGGTCATTTAAAAAAACAAAAATAAAAAATTATTGAAAGATGAAGATTTGAGTAAAAAATGTAGATGGCATCTTAAAACCTATGCAAAAGTGTGTCATTCACAGAGATGATATGGTATGAATTAAGCTAATCTTTAAGGCTGACAGAGCTGTCGTCCGGTTCCAAGTTTTCTGTGCTCGAAGTTTTAAAGTGATTTTCAGGTAACATTTTAATAGTGTTTGGAAATTATGAACAACTTATTTTTCATGGACTACCTATATTTCACAGAATGACTTTCTTTCAAGACCAAGAGGAAAAAAATCCTCTGCAAACCTGTCTGTACAGAATTTCCATGGAGGTTGAGATCAGTGATTGATATAGTACAAAAGAGTGTTTATGAAGAAAAGGTGCATTTGGGCATACTGATCTTCATAATCAGTCATGCATCTAATAACATCATAAAGGAGCTACTGTTTTTCTGTGAAACTCATCCTTTAACCAAGTGTATTCATGGTGTTTCATTAGGCAAGATTTTCCATTTTATGTGCTTTGTGGGAGCAGATTCTACTGACACAACAACTGACTGTAACACATAAATATGTGTTTTCAGGATATGCTGGTAGAGAACCTGAGCTGCTATATGTAAACTGATGAAATCCTTGTTGGCTGTTGCTCTTCTTAATTAATCTTTCTACTTTTCTGTCTTCTTTACAGATGTCAGGGCTGGATCCAAAAAAAATAATGTGACCTAAAAATAAGGATTTTGGCATCTAAGCTAAGATAAGGGTGTGCCAATCTTCATCTTCCTTACTTAGGCAATTGATGTCTAAGACACAAAATTTAGCAGCATTAATCTGTAAAGATAAATACTCCAATCTAGTGAAAATTATAGCTTGTGTCTTTTTCGACTGTCTAGGAAAGGAGCCTGTAAGACTGGGATCAGAACTTGTGTCCCTTAGTTAAAAAGATGAAGCCGCATCTTTGTGTATAGGTTCACATATTTTAACCATCTTCAAATCTCCCATTCTCCAAAATTGTGGAGTTTAGACTTTTTTTACGTGCTCATTCCACTCAGTAACCGAATGAAGGATGAAGTAAAATGTAGACAGTTACACTTCTTCCAAATATAGAGTCCTTTTGTTTGGTTGTCTTTTTGGTTGGTTGATTGGTGGTTTTTTTGCTTGTTTGTTTTGCTAATAACCTAGTGATTAGAGCATTGACCCAGAAAATGACATCTGGGATCTGTAAATTCCTCAGAAGGTTCAGTTTGCTTCCTTTTATTGCACTGCATAGAAGGAGATTTAATACTTAGATAGGGAAAAGGTGAGTTTGAAGAAGGAAGTTTTAGTATGTTGTTAAATATTTTGGGGCTTTCATCTAAGAGTTAGGAGGCCTGTGCTCTTGCCTCTGCTCCCAGCAATGTTCTGTCATTGTACATACAGCAATCATTGGTTAAAACCCTGAATTAATCATAATAAGAGATCAAGCCCCTGTGCCAGGAATAGTTGGGTTTTTTTTTTTTTTCTCTTTCAGGCACTTTGTAAAATAATTAGATGGGACTTAATAAGGTGAGAATAATCAGAAACCTTCTCTGGGGAGAAGACTAGAAGTTCAAAATGGATTCAAAATGGATGAAGAAACTCCCTTGAGCCCTTATCTGTGTATATGGGCTTTTTAGAAAATGTGGTGGTTTAGGTCCATTCCTCTGCTTAGCATTTTCTACTTTCTTGTTCAACTGTAGGGGTTTTTTTTCTTCAAACTGTCCACATCCTTCCCATTCAATGCAGAATGACAGTGAGCATAAGTGCCTAGAGGTATTAGATTTTAATCACCTTATTCTATATCTTCTATTCAAATCTAGGGAATAGGAACCTACAAGGTAAACATTATGGCATCTAGCTGCAAAAATTTCTCTTTTACAGCTAGATCTTAATTTTTGAGGTCACAAACTGCTGGGATTTTATGTTGTGCTTTTTTTGCTGTATTGTGTTTTAAAATGCACATAATTCCATTAGCATCTGTCTTTCCCTAAAAGCTTTACTAATGTTTTCACTCACTTTTTTATCTGCTCATTATATTGTTTCCTTCTGTTTCTTTCCCTTTATGTTGAATTGAATTCAGAAACTACTTTGGTACATGCATAAGGAAAGCTGAAGTCAACACCTGGAGGCAGTGAGTAGGATTGATCTGCCCAAAGGCAGACACCTGCATCTCATGGGACACATCTAATTTCAAAGTGGATATCTAAAATGCATGTCAGATGACTCATCTGGTGTAAGAGTCTATTTATTCTCCCCTCATTATAAAAGGAACACAAATGACTAAATCAGTGCTATTTATAAGGCAACTATAGAAGCTATACTACTGGTAAAAAACCCCTAAGAACTATACAAGACATGAAGAAAGTGAACAACATGATTGGAGATCATATAGATGTGAGGAAATATTTGCCAGATAAACTACCTGCAAGATAAGGGAGGTTTGCAGGATCTATACTATTACTATCAATGTCACCAAGGTCTTGCCAATAACTAATTCTTGACTTAGTGATCCCATGTTGATAGCTTATTCTTTAGTTTGTTCTGTTTCCTTAAAAAGGTCTTTGCTTCCTTGCAAAGCATTCACTAATCTACTTCTACATCACTGTAACAAGTTGAAAACTATGCAATTAGAAACCAGTTCAGTTTCAAACTCCTTGTGAAAAACATCAGGGAGCATAATGTTTACTTCCCATTGGACAAAGCATTCATAACTTTGAGTTTTAAACAGTCAGTTCAGGAGTCTTGCAATTCTGTCTCTACAGTCACACTAACAAGGAGAACACATATACAAAAATATGACCTTTTCCCAAATGACATACTTTCCTAATCTGAATTCCTGCCTCTTCTCAAACTGCCATAAATAGACTAGGCCTATCTTATAAATGATCCTTTGCTTAGTGTAACCTAAGCAAAATTTTTGTTTCCAAGTAATTTATTTCAGAATCAAGATGCTCTTGTTTTCTTTTTCAACATTAAAATATCCCTCTGCTCTACTGTTTGGTGAATAGAACATTTACAATAATGCAAAGAGGTGGAATAAACTTTTAAGTAGAAGAGGAACAGAAAAACGAGCCTTGTGTCTGATTGTTAGCCTCAGCAGCAGAGGTACACTTTCCCTCTCACTGTTTTCTTAATGGCTCAGTATCAGCCAGTGAAGCAGTAATGAACACCTGGACAGTGATAACATCTTAAACCACTGCAGTTCTTTGCTTGGTGAACACAAGCTGAATCTTTACCCTCAAAATAAATATGTTTTTTATAGCAAGGTTGCTAATGAGAATTTGAAAACCGGATGAGGAATTTCATGGAGGCAAGATGCAGAAACATTTTATTACTGCTTTCTCAACGCAGAGGAATGAACTTCAGGGTGAGTATCACTGAAGTATTTGTTTTCTGGCAATAAGAAGTACTTGTACCTAGTACTTGTACTCAGCTATGCCATACAGTCTGTATTGCTTTTTGAGGCAACATGAAGTAGTCTATGCTCATAGAGCTGATACAGGCATGAAATGTTTCTAATCTCTGTTGTTTTAATTCTTCCTGGAATGAAGGAATCCTTGAACAAATGCTTTCTTCTGCTTAAGTTTGTGCTAAGCTTTATAAATGCATATGCCAAACAGTCAATATAAAGAATTTCTTAAATCATGTATTGATCAGTCAGAATTGTATCAATTATCTATGAATATGATTGCTTCCATTCTAATACATTTTGAGTGATTTTGGTTTATTTCCCTAACCTTGTGTCATTATTTTGTAAGAACTGTCATCTTTAAATCATAAAAGCAATAAGTATAGACTTTTTTAAAACATACATAATAATAATTGACACTTTAGGTACCTGAATTCTATATATGTTTCAAAGAAAGTGGTTTTTAGTCATCCAAACAGTCCAAGAAAATGCTTCTGGCCACCTCTGCCTCTGAGAGTATAAAGCCACCATTTGACAATATTCTTGTTTTAATGGAAATATGACTTACACATTTTCCATTCCACTGCCTTTCAGCTCCTAACCTGATCAGTGTTGCTATTCTTCCTGCCTCCAGGCTATTTTGACACAGATGACTGTGGACTATGCAGTAAATACGGTAATTCAAAAGTAACCTTTTCCTGACCTCCAAAATAGAAAAAGGTCTTTCTTTAACTTGGATCATTTCATTGATTCCATTTGCAGCTTGACCCCTCAAACAGTTGAAGTAGTCAAATAAAATAGTAAAGAGCTATTGAATGGAGACCATCAGAGGCAGGAAGGAGGCATGAAATCCATAAACTGGTTGCACTTATTTGAGTGCCAGTATCATGAAACTATGATATCAATCTAGATCCTGAGATAAGTGAATTGTTCCTGCATCTAACAAAGAATATTAACCTTTACAATTCTGACTTTCATTGTCATTTTTTGTCTTCTTAAACTCCTCTCATCATCCCTAAAAAGAGATACAGCAAAAGCAGGGAATCAAGTCATTAGAAAAGCTCAGGCTTAATTTCTTGCTGTGTCACAAAAGTCCCACTCATTTTGAGACAAGCTGAAATAGGCTCATTAACTTTTAAATAATTTCTGGCCATTGTGTGAGGTGCATTTAGGGTGGTACAAAATCTATCTACTGACTAGATGAAGCTGAAAGGAGAACTTGTTTTCTTACCTTGCTTGGTAAGCTTCCGGCAGCTTTACTTGCATAAGGGTCTTAGACATGCATAAAAGAAAAAGCAAAAATGGTGAGCTCACGCAGGAAGAAAAGTACGACCACACCTTTTGGCAGCAACTTAACATCAAATTTTTTCATTTAACATGAAACTGTCCTTAATTACTTATCAATAAAATGGGAGTAATAACACTTTTCTTTGATTGTTGTTATAAGGATAAGCATATTAAAATTAATTGTGTGTTTATATATATCAGTTAAAGGGCCAGACAGTATCTCAAATATATTTTACTGCTGGGAATAATAAAGAAATGAAGTTATGATTCTCTATAATTTTCTATTTCATGGGGCAACTTCTAACTATCCAAAGATGAGATCTCATTTAGTTGCTTGAGATTTTAACAGCCATAAATTGCAATGAAGAATAACAAAGAATTAGTCCCTGAGAATTTAAGACACATGCCCAAATGGCAGTGAGCCAGTTCAGAGTCAAGAGTAGACTGATGTCTTGCAATTTAACTGCATACCTGTCTCTTTCCAATTAGATTGTTGAAAAATATGTCTATTTGCCCTAAAAAATATTGTAATTTATCTTCATCTGCGATAACTTGATGTTCATATTACGATTTCTGTAGTGGTGGACATGGATAAGTTTGCAGCACTGGTGTCTCAGAGAAGAGACTATGACAGGAAGGACACATGAGCTGAATCTTAGAATCATAGAATAGTTAGGGTTGGAAAGGACCTTAAGATCATCTAGTTCCAACCCCCTGCAATCTTGCTTCCTCTTCTCTCAAAAGCCTATTTGTCCCAGGACTGACTTCTCTGACTACCCTTGCTTTGTACTGTTGAGAAGATGATGCTTTATGTTGTGCGCTCTTACCCTTAGTGAGCCATGTGCTGAGTCTTGGTCATTTGTGCCTTAAAAAACATGGCGCAAAGGCACAGCATAGAAATCGGATTCCATGGTGATAATACATATCCAATTCTAGATTACGTCACATTATTTCTGTTTTAATTCACACTAAAAATTCACTGATTTTTCTGCAACATAACGTCTCCGGTTAGAGAGTTTCAAGATTCACTTTAAATGAAGTATGTAAATGTGAACTACTAAAAGTAAATTTTTCCTTCTTGTTAGCCTTACAGTGGATGTTTTCTCTCAAGTCCTTTTTTTTTTATTTTATTCTTTTTTCATTACTTAGTTACATCAAAAATTCTTTTGGCAAAATGTCTTCTGTAGATACACCAGAGTCCTTGAGAGAAATGCCTGGAAAATTAGTTCCATGTACATTTTAGGAAATCTTGCTAGCAGCTGCATTTTTCCATTAGAAATGGTTTCAAAGGCTACATAAAAAACCAAAGCCAAATGAGGCAAAGTTTAAGTGAGAAAACATGTGTGCAGTATTAAGCCAAGAAGGGGGAACAGTTATTTAGAAAAATCCAAACCTTTTTTTTCAGAGCTATTCATAAAACATATTAGGGAGTGTAGGTCAAGTCTTCATTTGGTGTAAATGTGAGCAGTTCTGCTGAAATTAATGAAATCTCCTTTAAATAGTTGAACTCTGGATCTGGACAATTTTCACATTTCCAAATGCTGCAAGTACTTTAAAATAAACTGATTAATTTCCTATTTAGCGCTACTTGGAATTAACTGCTTAGCTATGTACTGAGAACTACGCATTTAAAAAGTGTTTGGATAGAATATACCAGAAAACATTTAATAAAACCTATAAAAGACATTCAGAAACAGAAGAGGTAGTTTATGCTTGTATCTACTGGCCCCTCCAGCCTTCTTTAGCTTAATTTTTAGTGAATGAAGAAAGCCTGAGCACTTTATTTTCTGTATTTATTTTGAATCTCCTTCCTTCTGCCTGGAACTCTGCAGCTGAAGAACTGGGATTGGGGTGACATCATCAGAGACAGCACTTGGAACTGTTCAGAGAGAAAAAAAGAGTTGCACAAATTATAAGTGATTTCCTGACACAAGGTTAAAAGAGAATGTAAATCAATTTGTAATTTGGCCCCAAGACTGAACAAAGACTGGTTTTTAAAGCACAGCCTCATTTTTCACACCTCCATTTTCAAGCACAAATAAAGTCTCTGTTTAAGAGCCTTTTCTTCCCTTTGATTCATTTATGTAAGCAAAGACAAAATTACTTTTATAAAAAAGCAGGATTCTTTCCTCAATTATTACGCAGGAGGCAGGATCTAAACCCAACATGCTAGAATAAAATGAATCTACCACCGTATCTCTTCCCG
This sequence comes from Agapornis roseicollis, assembly GCA_002631895.1. Taxonomy (NCBI): domain Eukaryota; kingdom Metazoa; phylum Chordata; class Aves; order Psittaciformes; family Psittacidae; genus Agapornis; species Agapornis roseicollis. Next base: position 159,191 of record NDXB01010447.1, read on the forward strand.
TGATAGCAAAAGGAAGCCTATATACCAATCAAGGCCATTGTCTCTGAATGGCAGCTGACCTTCTAGCTTTTTTATTTTTATTATTCAGACTTTATTGACTCCTTCAAACTCATCCTGGAACAATAATTAAAGTGCTTCAATATAGTAAAACCTTTTCAAACTTGTCTTAAAGCTATTTATGATTCTTTTTCAGATTTTTTTTTTCTGAGGAAATAACCCTTAATAATAGGAAAATAAACAACAAAAGGAAATCCAAAAAGCCTCATAGTTCATAATAGTGTTCAAAAACTATGCCCCCCTTTTACCTCAAATTTTAAATCTATCTTCTAACTCCCCATCCTTCTGTCTCTAGTTCTCTCTGTTTTTCTTGGCTCACTCTAGCCTTTCCACAGAACTTCCTTCCCCTGGAAAATCTCAGTGCTGGGGATTTTGCACTATTCCATCTGCCAAACAAATCAGCAGCTACTAATCTAATGCCTACCTGGAAGGGCCATCCACAAACTAAACTTTTAACTTAATCTTTGAAAAATGGACTCTCGAAGCCCTGGGAAATTTGCATTTCCAGTTTTATTTTGAGTTCAATCAAGGAAAAAAAAAAAAAAGAATTGCAATTTAGTAACTTTGTCTCCCTGGCAGCCCAGCAACAGGGCTGTGAATCCCTTGTGCCACTAAAAGCTTTCCTGGTGGGTATCACAGGAGCCTTAATGGCTGGAGAATTGGAGAGTACAAGAATCTGGAAGCCAGGTCAAGGGGCCTTCTTTAGCCATGTGCCTAATAGGCTTCCCAGGATATGGGAATTTCTGGCAGGGTTGCCTTGGGTGGATAGCCTGGCAGAAAGCTGAGCAAATTTCCATCTGAAATCCAACTGGTGGTAGTCAGAATAGATTTGCTTCAGTTAAACATCTTGGATATTTTCTACGGAAAATAATTTAGAGCATCCCCGCATTCTTCCTGGGATGTTGGCTCTTCCCTGAAGGATTTTGGCAGCTCTGTGGGAAGGTGTGTTCAGAAACACAGGTCTCAGAGGCTAGCAGAACTGTTGCCACAATTGGCATCAGAGCTGCAGGGCTACTAGCATGGGAACGCCACTTCCTTTCCACTCCTCCTTCTTCCCCGCAGACTGACTTGGCAGGAGAGAGTCAGCAAGGAATAGAGACCCATCAGGAGTTATTTCAGGGTGCTTCATGGCAACCAGATCAGGAAGAAAGAAGGAAAATCAGAAAAGTTGATCATAGCACTAGAGGACTCAGTTCAGTATGACACGATTCAGAGAAGGCAATCAAAAAATTGATATTGTAATAAGGAGTAAAGGTAGCCTCATACTTTTCCTGACTGTCGCCTGATCCCAACAAAGGTACTTGTATCTTTTGCTTTTTTACAGGACATGTCACTTGAGGAAGTCCTCAAAACCTTGCAGCTGCAGAAGTCAGGTTGATGAGGTGGCCTCCTGCCTGCATGGGGACATCTCCTGGTGCATATTTTTCTTTTCTTGTGTTTTCTGTAAGCTGAGTCACAATGTAGGGCTACACCGAATCAGCCAAAGGGGTAATATGGAACTGTGTGTTGGAACGAAGGGTAGAGAAGAGACTGGGAAATAAGAGAAGGAATCCTCTCCTTTCATCTTCCTACTATGGCTGTTCAACATTTTAATAAATCAGGCTCCTGCAGTCAACCCCAAGTTTTATTTTCACTACACTCCGAAGGTGGTCCTCAAACACGTAATCACCCACAAATAAATATCCTGAATATCAAACTGGAATCCTTGATGAAACCAGAAATGGAGAAAATGCAAGTGCTAGCCTTCATCTCCTTGAAAACAAGATTAGCTCAAGAAATAAACTGAAGTTGTGCAGCACCTAAAGTCAAATAATACAATATACTGAAATTGACTAAAACAACCCTTACACTCTAACACTTTAGACTTCAGTTTCTTAGTGTTTTCTGGTGAATGAACATTTTGTTAAAAAACTGCAATCTAATTTTACAATCTCTGCAGTAGTTTGAAATTCTCGTTGGCATCTTAAAACGGCTTGTGCCTTTTTTATAGCACAGAATTACTGGAGAAGGGTCAGGCTCAAATAATTCTTGCCAGGACAGGACTTATCCCACTGCATTATGATTAAAACATTTATTTCTTTTTAATAGAGCTGATTCCCCTGAAAACAACCTGTTCTGTTAAGTTTTGTATCTGTCTGTATCTACAGTAAACTAAAAGCATCAAAAAAAATCACTATTATTTTCTGTTACCTATATCATTAAAATTCATTTTTATTCAATCAACTTGAGGATTTTGAAGCCAGAAAGAACCAGAAGTCCTAACCACATCTTTTTAGACAGTATTGCTTTCTTCCCAGGGCAAGTCAGTAAGTATCACAGTGAGAACAATTTGAGGTTTTAATCAGATTACTTCGTAAATTGATGTAAAAGCCATTGAATCTAATTGAAGTTTCATCTACTGTGACAGATTATTCTGCTTCCTTGAAGTTACACACAAACATACTTCAAAATATTTATCTTTAGAATCTTTTATCTGATCATTTTCAGTGTAGTAATAAAGCAGAGCCTTATACTCTCAGTGAGTTAAAGTCTGCTTACATAGTCAGAAAATGTACTTACAAAAGCTAGAAATCACCAGGTGATGTATTTCAGTACATTTCCAATATCTCAGCCATTCTGGGAACACATCAGCCATAACCACAGCAGTTAACAAGAGAGACACCTCTCTTTTCCAGAGTTCAATGTTTGTCGTGATGTTCATTGAGATGCTGCTGGGGCTGCCAGGGTTTAGCAGCTCATCCTACACACTGGCATAATTCTGTTATTGATTTCTGCCGTGCTGCACTATTGAGAGCTAATTTCACATTGCATTTCAAGGACAGCACAGCATGGAGGGACACTGTAGCACAGAAAGGACACAAATTGAGTGTGCACATTTAATTTACTGCACACTATGATACACTGTCTGGAACTGGGCTCTCTAAAGGCCGACATCTCTCTGATGCCATCCCGAAACTAGAAATAACTGAGTGATTAAAGAGTAATGAGGAAGAGGCAGGAGAGGCTTAGTGTGTGCTGTTAGGTATCAAGATTCTCATTCTTTCTAGCTCTCAAAAATCTGACCTTCAGTTAAGTCAACCAGAATATTCAAGGTTTTTTTGTTGCAAAGCAAAGGGGGCAGTGACCTCCATGGGGGATATTCTGACCAGGGCTCTAAAATCTTTATTCTCTCCTGAAATTCTGAGCTTTTGATGATGTACATATGCTACATTCATAACACAGGGATTTAGAACAGGGCTGAAGTCATGATGGCCAGGGCAGCAGGCAGGGCCTCCAAGAAGCTCTGAGCAGCTGAATTCTGGTCAAGCATTTCAACACTATTGCAATTTGAACATTGGATTGTAGATGTGACCTGATTTGTATCTTTTTATTTGTCATTTCACCAGTAGCCAAACTGGTATAAGAAATGCCACTGTAGTAAATATATCCTGGGTAGTTTCTCTGAGGAAAATTGAATGCATTGGTTTGAAGCTGATGCAATCGGAGCTGGTAGGTGTTAAACAATCGAGAGGTCACTCTGCCTGCCTCTTCCCCTTCATCACTGCTTTGTTTATCCTTGATTGTGAGGGAGATACCTTAGAGTTTTTATGCAAACCCAGAGCTTTCTTTAACCAGATACAAGAACACCTGGTATCAAGAAAAAATAATTTCTGTAAAACTGGGAAGGGTTCAGAAGAGAGTCTGTCCATGAAAGTGAATATTGCCAAAAGATTTTTAATATTGCTGATGCAGAGACTCTAGACTTCTTTAACAATGAAACATACATAAATATCAAGTTAGGATATCCAAGGCATATTGTACACCTACAACAATGAATTTTTGGAAGTTCTAGCTTTGTGTACAGAAATGAAATAATGGAGAAACTCTGTGGATATTTATAAAAGACTTTAATCTGTAAGGTCACATGTGCAATCTGTGGAGTCTTGTGGAATCTGACGTCAGGTGTAATGAGGATCAGAAACTGCAAATTGCTGTTAGAAAATGAAGAATTAAAAGCAGAATAATGCATGAGAGTTTGTCAGACTACATAGAAGAGGCAGACCAGCTTGTGTGACACAGCTGTGTTACCAATGAGCAAAATCATAGTAATAGTCAACAAACCAAAGAAGACTACAAAGGGAAGCAACATGGAAGACAGAAAAGGTGTGGAAAAAACCCACATTCTAAGTGTTGTCCAGACTTTCAACTAAGTTGAAGAAACAAACAAACAAACTTGCAAAAGAAAAGAAACTGTGTGTAAGAATACCTGCTGGATATATCATTAACTGTGATAGAAACTGGAACACAACTGAAATCTTGATCACTTGTAAGATGTGTAATGGCATTGCAGTTATAACAATGTCTGCAGTTCTATTAAAAGAAGCTCTTGTTTCTCACTATTAACTATAAATGGATTGTAGATGACCAGTTCCGTGAAAATGTCTATATTGGAGAGATAGTGAAGTAAGGTGCATTTACCTCCATTAGTCCCTACAAGAGGTGCCACGTATAAGATATGAAGAGCCCACAAAAACAAAATGAAAAATGTGGAAAAATAGAATTTAAAGCAAAAGAAATGAAGACATAGGAAGGAAAAGAAAAATTCCCCAAAGATGAAAAGTGTCATACAGAAAATTGCAAGCTAAAAATATTAGTGTTGTTAAAGAATATGAACAAAATGGCAAAAAAATTACTACTCCAGTATTATGCAGGTAGATAAGTGTAATGAAACTGAAATTTTCCTGTCCAGGGCTGGTACACATTTGTTTGTATACACTGAAGAAAAACATTTCATGTTTTTTTTTACCCTCTTATTCTCACCATCAAGAAACATCATTATCACAGAAAATGATGACTCAGAAATGTTGATGTGTACTCTCACAAGATCTGTATTTGTTAGATATGACAATCCTGCTACGATAATGACAGGTAAAGGGTTACAATTAGATTTCCACTGCATCACATGTTCTATAAAAATGTGTGATTTAGACATAGAACATAGAACCTAAGAGACACAAAGTCTTTCAGTATTATGAAAAAGGGTGTTAAAGTTTTTAAAAAGGATCCTTAGAAATGTAAACTAACTTAATAGGTAAAGAATAGTGGTCTTCCCCTTAACCTAGAAATGCAGCTTCATAGTCCAGCATAATGCGTAATACTGAATTAACAATTCCCCACAATGAAAAGATGGAGATCTTGTTCCTATTTCCCACCTCCTATCCTTCCTAATCCTCCTTCCCTTCCTTGCTCTTCACTAATCTGCACTTCTGCCACTTCTGTGGTGCCTGCCCTGGTTTTCAACTACTGGAAGACTAAACGGACAAAGAAAAACTTTGAGATAATAAATTGATATAGATATGAAGATCAGGCAAGTGCCAAAAGCAGTATTAGGTAAGAGAAGAAGCTAGTAGACTGAAAGTCGGGCTGCCTTCGGATCTGGTGCAGAAACCAGGGCAAGTGTAAATTGGTGTAAACAAATTGAGACAGCAAATGCAAAATGTATATTCTGATAAAGGATCACATGATTTCAATGCCTTTCTAGCCACAAGACAATGTCTGTGAGCATAACGACAGAATACAGCATCAAAAGTGTCATCTCTAGTGAAGATAGCCACATTTTCTTGAAGGCTGTGGCTTGGTGAGGGCAAGCCTGTAGAAAAAATAATAGACACTCTGTGTATCCTCCAGAAGCAGAGTGGAAGAAATGGCTGTAGAGGAGACACAGACCCAGAGAACATCATGGGAAAACACTGACTAGAGTTCTAGAGTAACTAGTCTGCAGCCATCTCTCTTCAGAGATCTTCAAGACAAGGAAAACAGACTAGGGACTGGACGTGTGGTATAACAGATGGTGTATTTTTTTTCCCTTTGGAAAGGGAAGATGTAAAGTTAGCCACAGATGCAATAAGAGAATAGATTTTATTGATCTAAACTAGTGCTGCTAACAGCCAGACTAAGTGATGTGTACAAATCTCCCTTCTTCCCTCACAAGTGGCCTTATCTTTTATCTGTTTATTTTCACTTTAACACTGTGACATCTTGGTTTTAAAGTTTGGCTCAGGGTTTTCCCAAGTGGCCTCAAAGTATTCTACAGTCATCTGCTCTTATCTACACTGGGCTAGGGCTAGGGCTGAGTACCATCCTTAAAGTTACATAGCATAAACCTTGGCACAGTTTTAAAGTGAGCAATTTTTGAGAACAGCTTGGGGTTTAAGAACAGCAGAGGCCACTTGGATGTCTACAGCTTTTCAGAGGAAAGGTAAGAGGCTGTGGTTGTACGGCAACAGCCCTGCTGAGGCAGCCATTAGGGCAGGATAATTTGCCTCAGTTTATGTGATTTACTAGCATAGACATTTCCCCATGCATTCCTCAAAGACCCGGGTTTGTGCACATGTATCTAAAGCTGCCATGTAAAGGAGATATCTACCTTTAACAGTGCCATTATAACCTGTAGAAAAAGATGCTGCATGGGTATCATTGCCAGATTACCTGTGTGGAGCAAGAAACTTCAGGTGATTCACTGTATGTGGTTGATAATGTGTAATGGGTTTGAGATGCAAGCTGCCTGGAAGGTGTTTGAGGGTTAGCATCCTTTGTATCCTGCTGAAATACAAAGAAAGGTGTGTGTGTATGACAAGATGAAAAACCAGAGTAAATAAAAAAAAAAAAAAAAAGAAGAGGAAAAAAAAAAAAATTATAATTAAGAACTTTG